>JAODAL010011872.1:0-97940 GCA_025379985.1 Phyllomedusa bahiana | reverse complement strand
GTTTTTTGGGCCCCACACCAGCAAAACAATTTTAAAATTAAGCCCTGGATGAAAATTTGGGCGCCAAAAAAATTGGGCCCCACAAAATAGTAGCTTTTTAGTGTTTAAAATTGCGGGGTTTTCTACCCCAAAACAACAAGAGAAAACCGTTTAAAATTAACCTTTGTTTTGTGAATTAGCACGGGAAAAATTTATAAAAATTTTGGGCATTAAAAAAAGACGGTTTTTTGGGTCAGCACCCACAAAAAAAACGTTTAAATTTAAAACCCCGGGTTTAAAATTTTGCGAAAATAGAAATTAGCAGGGCCAAAAATGAAGTTTTTTGATTGAAAAAACCCTTTTGTTTTTTTTAAATAAATTTAAAAACGGGCCCCTTTTTCCCTTAAAAAGACCCCCCAACCTTGGATTTTGAAGAATATGAAAGCCCCATGGCCCGAACACGGGTTTTCCCAGATCCAATACCCCAAAAAAAAAAAGAAAAAACTTTAAAAGGAAAAGTTTTCTGAGAAAAGTTTAGAAAAACCCCACAAAAACGCTATATAAAAACCAATTCTTCAAAAAACCTAAAAGCCGCGGCAGCCCTTCCCTGAAGAACATGAAAAGGTTGAGCCCCCCCTTCGCCCCCGGACAAAATTAGTGGGGTGACGCACAGAATCCCCCCGGGTCCTATTGGTTTTCACCCCTGCCAGGGGCCCTTTGCAGCAATGCCCTTTTTTCCCCCCCAAAAAGTGCTTTGCCCCAGGGACCCCAGTGCACGCAGCCCCTTTTAAACAATAAAAGCACACTTCGTTCACCCGAAGTACCCCAAAGTTCGACTTCGTTTCCCAAACCCAAGTTTTTTTCCTGAAATTCTTTAAAAAAGAATTCCAAAATTTGTTAAATCGATTTTGCCCATCTCTAATTTTTAGGTTTCCCAAAAAAGGATGCAAATACTGGGGGGAAATATGGTTACCAGACTCAGCCACCCTACAGTGGGGGGGAAACCCCATGGTATTGGGAGAAAAAAATTTCAGTGGGAGGAGGCTCCCAAAAACACAAGGGTGACAAGGGGGGGGAAGAACAGCGGGTGGGGGCTCATACGGCAACCAGGCAAATAGTCCGGTTTTCTGGGGGGGGGCCACCACTGGCCCCCCTTCACAGCACACCCCCAAGGGAAAGGCCCCTGGAGGGAAATCAAATCACCAGTGGGGAAGGGGCCCGGAATTTTACAAAGGCAGAAACCCCCTGAACTCCCCAAAAGGGCCTTTACTGCAAAGGGAAGGGGGGGCGAAGGCCCCAAAAAAAAACATATTATATTACATCCCAAACCCAAATCAAACGTCCCGTCCCTTTAAAAGGGGGGATTTGGGCCGACCCTGAGAAAAAAACCTATGCCCCATTCCCGGAAGATAGTCCAAGTCCCGCAAGAACGCAACAGCGATTTGGGAAAATTTTTATGGTCCTTGTCATTTTAAAGAGGGTTATACTGGCCCTATTATGGCCAAACCCTTTTCAAGCCCCAGGGAAAATGGGGTCACGTGAGTAGGGGGGGAATTTTGTAAATAGCTGAAACAAGGGGCTAAAGACAGATTTCAGACCGGGGTTTTGACATGACTGATTCACTCAGGATAGAGGAAAAAAAAGTGAAAAAATTCATCGGGGGATAATTTAAAATTTTCTGGTTTTAGGTTTTTTCCTTTGAGAAGCCACGCTGGGATGTGACCAGGCCTTTGGGGAGGGCCCTTGGGGAAACCCAAACAAGAAGGCTGAAGAGGGGTCCGGCCACAAAGAGAGTGGTGCTTTAGTTGAAAAAAAGGTTTTTGAGAAAACTGCCGAGGAAATATGGGGGGATCAGGTGCTCCGTGATGGTGGCCAACGCATTGAGGCCCCTGGAGCCCACAAAAACCGCCCCTTCTTCTGAACTGCAAAAAGGGGAGGACACTGGTCCCCCCCAAACCAAGAAGAGGAGGGCCCACAAGCTAATAATTTGGAAACCTGTTGCTGTGTCTGCCTTTCCCGAAGCCCGATTAGGACAGGGGTGTCCACCCCTGCAAAAATTTGGATGAGGGAGTGAAGACAACCCCCCTTCCCTTGATGAGATGTTGGCCTTAGAAGTGAAGAAATATTGCCCAAACTCCTCATAGGGATCCCCGATACCCGAAGCCTTTAAGTCTTTACGGAAAGGGAAGGGCTGCCTGGGGTTCTAGAAGGGCCCCGGGCCGAAAAAAACCAGGGGGGTAGTCGAAGGTGGACCGGTCAAGGGGGGAAACCTTCCCGTTTTCGGCTGTATTTGGCCTAAGTGCTGCTGGATAAAAAAAGTTCATAGTCGGACACCCCCCTTTTCTGGTCCACGTGAAATTCCGCCATTTTCAATGGGCTTTTTTCGCCCAAGTCCAGGGGTTCGTTTTCTCCCCTGCCGGGTTTCCCCATCTTTTGCTGTTGTGTTTTTCTACAGCCACCTTTAAATTCCCTTCCTCAAGGGGGCAGTGATGAAGGAAAAGGGAAAATCCGGGGCACATGAAGAATCATGATTTTTCTTGAAGTCATGAAAATGTTGACCTTTTTTTTGAACCCCGGGTATGGTTCTTTTTGTGGAGGATCAATTTGCAGAATGCAGGACGATTTTAAAGGGGGATATGCCCCTTGAGACTTCACACCCTGTTGGGGCCCGAACCTGCCATTGCCTAAGTCAGCCCAAAAGACGGCAGCCATGACGTTTTGTTTTCGGCAGAGGGCAAACGGCAAAATATATATGGGACTCAAGCTACGCTTTCAGGGTCGCCCGTAGACTTGGGGACCTATTTGGAAAGCACGAGGATTCTCACGGCTGCGGGAATCCCAGTGAAACATGGACAAAGCCATTCAGGTCCTGATGGCTTGCACTGCTGCGGCCACGGACAGTGGCTATACTGAAAATGAAGGCACATGGGAAGCTGAATACAGAAGACGAAAATCACTTTGCTGACCAAGCAGTTCAAACAGGCGCCGGAGTGGAAAGGGAACGCAAGTCAGCTGTCAGTGGTGCAGGAGTGAGGAAACTTGCGCCCAACTGCCCGGAGCATGTGGCCAAGATGCCAGAACAAGCTCCATTGGAAGAAAAGGAAACGCTGGAAAAAGAAGGGAGCCAAGACGAATGAAGAAGACGGGCTATCTGGGAGTAGGGAGGCGACCCTGCTTAGCCACGGGCGCTATACCCAGCTGCTAGTGCAATGGGCACCTGGAACAAACAACACACACTGGGATTCTGAAAGCACGGATGCTTAAAGTGGCAAGAGAAACAGTCATGCCCTGGCAGACAGCCTTGCCAATAGCTTTGGTTAGAGTCAGGCACACGCCGGGATAGTTAGCTCTCTTTCCTATGGATCCTGTTAAGGCAGTGCCCCAAGGATAGAGGTGCATTATTTCCCTCAGCAGTTGTAGCTACAAAACGATGCTATACCTGCTTTTGTGACTTGAGTGGTTAAAAGAGTTGTCGCTATGCATTCTAGCGTTTTCCATTCCAGATCCAGACTCAGACGTTGCTGCTCATAGCTACAGCTGGAGACTGGTCTACGAAATAAGGTGTTGTGTGTCAAACCCTAGCAGCGAGGTTTGAGGGGCCGCACCACGTCCCTGCTGAACCCGACCCACATTGTCAAGGTGGCAGACAGCCAAACTGGGATCATGCTTCACACTATAAGATCGCTCCAGCCCCGAGATGAGGCGAATGCTGCTTCTATGATGTTACGAGTTATGTTGGCACTTTAACTAATGGTCAGGAACCCTGCCCATATCTTTGTGTGTGGACGGAGGAGTACTTGGGGACCCCCTGTGCTATTACTGGGGTGCTGTGGTGTTGGAACACAGGGAAAGACTGGGGGGTATAGAACCACAGACTGCCCTTAAGAGAGGAAAGACGAACTGGAGAAAACCCTACTACTAGGTGAGGTAAACAAAGGACTGGAACCTGTTGAGAACGGGAATACCAGGGAGAAAGCATGCCCTAACGCTAGCTACTGAAAACCCTCAGGCGACTGTTGGAGGCATATATGTCCTGGGGAGTCCCTATATTTGGTGGGGGTCAGAAGATAGTGACCAGTAAGGAGTGAGAAGGGAAAAGCCTCCCAAAGGGCAGCTTCGACCCCCATGTGTTTATTGATGTATAGGAGTCCCAAGGGGGGTCCCTGAATGAGTATAATGGCAAGGACAAGTGGGCTGTTGGTTTGAATCTCTGTATTGATATTCAATAATCCACCCAAAAACAGGAGAAACCTGTTGTACTTTTTATCCCAGATAATTACAGGACCGAAAGGGCAAGGTCACTTGTGGCATTAGAAAGCTAGTTGATCTCTCAGAAGAATTAAAGCGTAACTCATGGCCATAGATTCCCGGGGAACAGCCGTTTACTCATGGTTTAAGGGTTGGCAGGGAATGGCTTTGTCAGATAGGTATTGCTATATTGATTGTGTTGCCAATACTTGCTTAATTGTCTCTGTGTTTTCCCTTGTTTGAGGAGGAGACTATTTGTGAAAGCAGTGGACAGACTACTCCCATTCTGATGACAACAGTTGTCACGGCGCCTGGCCCTTATGAAGACAGCGACCCTACCACATCCTCCAGTGTCCCAAAGCCTGACACTATGATGATGTGGAACATTAAGACATTATTCCATGAGAGACATTGACGGTCAGAAGTGCTCCGGAAAGGTCAACTACTCCCTCTGCACTGCAATCTCATCAAAAATTAGACCCTAGGTGTAGGGTGATACTAGGGCGTACCGGGGTTGGTCTGCCGGGACCCTCTTAGTCGGGGCGGAGGTATTTCGCAAAAAGACGGGGACTAGGGGAAAAAGGATTGGGAAAGAGGATAGGGAAAGATAAAATGAGTCTAAAGTTCACGGGGGGACTGTTAGTGGATGGGAACAGAAAGGTTATATTGTGTGATCCTTTGTTTGGTCTCTATTTTAAATGTATTAGTTAGTATATACCCTCCATATATATCTATACTAATAGGCACATACCTATATAATTAACAGCATGTAAAAGCTGTATGGTATTTCTTTTGTCATTAATGTGTTAAAACAAAATGGCCCGCCCTGTAGGGAGTTTGTAGAGATGTCGTGTAAATCAAAGATTGGCGCTGTTCAGAAGTTAACCTGTGTCCAAAACATTCCTGAGTTAGCCGTGATGAGGGGTATGAAGTAAGGATAGTACAATAGACCCTCACAGCCGGGGTCCATGTGATGCTTCTTTCTACTAATTTGCAAAGGTATAAAAAAGGCCCACCATTTTGTGAACTACAAGAACAGATAGCACTTTCACAGCAACAGGGCATGTTGTGATTTTTTTTCTCGGTGCACCCTTTGTTATTTTTAAGATAATTTGGACCCCCACAAGGACAGAATAGCCCCTTTGAGGCTACTTTCCATTTCTCAACCGGTTCGTACGTCAGATTACCACAAAGAATCATTTTAGTGTTGAGAATATGGTAATGTCAGAACATAGTAATGATACAGTAACACAAGAGGATACAACAGGAAGGTACGAGGAAGTCATCCCAGAGTTTAGAGATTTGGTGAGCACTGTCACCTAACAACAATTAGAAAGTGAGACTAAGAGTGATTCAATAATTGAGGAGGATAATAATTTCATTATAGGTAATAATTATTTTTATCCTATACACTCCCGTTTGACAACAATGGATATCTTTCAGGATAGGGTAGAGGAAGATCTCTTAGAATTGTACAACAATGAATGTGGTAATTTAGATAACACTAAGTCTAATAATATCACTAGAAAAGAATGTAAAGCATTAAAAGCACTTCAGAAAAATGAGAGATTAGTGGTACGTCAGGCAGACTAAGGGGGCAGTGGTGCTTTTGGATAGAGATCTTTATTGTAGGGAAATGTTTTCTTTTCTGCAAGATAACACTAAATATAGAGAAGTGTCAAAAGATGCTACAGAAATGAGCAGGAAATATCTAGTATATGTATTGGGAAAAGGGGTATCTTTGGGGGTTATTAGTAAGAGTATAGCAGAAAAGATGAATGTTCAAAATCCTATAATGCCTATTATCCATGCAATAACAAAGGTACATAATAATCAGTTTCCGCCCCCTCGTCGACCCATCATCTCAGGGATAGGATTCTTCAATGAGGAACTGGGACGATGGGTTGACACCCAACTTCAAACTTTAGTAGTCAAGTTACCGGGCTTTTTGAGAGATACTAAGCAACTTATACATTCACTGGAATCTAGGACCTAGCCGACCGGGGAGGGTCCTGGCTGTCTTGTGATGTGGTGGGGTTATACCCTAGCATCCCACATAGCCAGGCCCTCCCGGTAATCCAGAGATTTCTAGCTAGATATAGCTATTTTAATGAAGATAAACAACATTTTTTGATGCTAGCTGTTGAATATCTATTAACAAATAATTTTTTCATGTTTGAGCTAAAAAATTTTTTATCAGACTTCAGGTGCGTCAATGTAGGCGAGGTTCTCGCCCTCATTGGCCAATATATATACATATGTTTTCTTGGGAGGAAAAATATCTATATAATCCGGAACAACCTTTCATTAATAACATAGTTATAGGAATCATTATGGGTAAATATACATGGGGGTAACAATAACAATATAATACTAATAGGGGTCTGCTATAGGCTCCCAAATATAACAGAACCCATGGAAGATGTACTCCTCAGGCAAATAGATGAGGCGGCTAATCAGAATGAGGTTATTATTATGGTCGACTTTAACTATCCAGACATCAATTGGGAATCTGAAACCTTTAGCTCTCATAAAGTAAACAGGTTTTTGTCAATAACTAATGATAATTACCTTTGCCAAATGGTGCAAAGGAGGGTAGTGAAGAGGCACTAAGAAGCTATAAGGAAAAAAAATAAAGTGTGTAAAATAAAGATAAAGGAAGCAAAGCTGGAGACGGAAAGACATATCGCTATAGAAAGTAAAACTAACCCCAAAATATTTTTTAACTATATAAATAGTAAAAAGATTAAAACAGAAAATGTTGGCCCTTTGAAAAATACTGAGGGAGAGACAGTAGAGGGCGATGAGAAAAAAAGCAAACCTATTAAACACTTTTTTCTCCACTGTATTTACCGAGGAGGATGAGCTTCCTGTTGAACAGAGGGATGAGGTAAACTCCAACTTAAAAGTTTCTTGTCTAACCCAGGAAGAAGTGCAGCTACGTCTAAAGAAGATTAAAATAGACAAATCCCCAGGTCCAGATCGCATACACCCACGTGTCCTAAGGGAGTTAATTGATGTCATAGATAGGCCCCTATTCTTAATATTTATGGACTGTCTAATAACGGGTTATGTCCCAAAGGATTGGCGCATAGCATATGTGGTGCCAATATTCAAAAAGGGGTCAAAAAGTGATCCAGGAAACTATAGGCCGGTAAGTTTGACCTCTGTTGTAGGTAAAATGTTTGCAGGTTTTCTCAGAGATGCTATCCTGGAGTATCTCACTGAAAATAAATGTATAACGCCGTTCCAGCATGGGTTTATGAAGGATCGGTCCTGTCAGACTAATCTCATCAGCTTCTATGAGGAAGTCAGTGCTAGACTGGATCGGGGTGAGGCACTGGATGTCATATATCTAGATTTTTCTAAAGCATTTGATACGGTGCCACATAAAAGGCTGGTAAATAAAATGAGAATGCTTGGACTGGGGGAAAATGTGTGCAAGTGGGTAAGCAACTGGCTCAATGAAACAAAACAAAGGGTAGTAATTAACGGTACATACTTGGACTGGATTGCTGTTACTAGTGGGGTACCACAAGGGTCAGTATTGGGCCCTATCCTCTTTAACATTTTCATTAATGATCTTACACAGGGATTACACAGTAGAATATCGATCTTTGCAGACGATACTAAGCTCTTTAAGTAATCAATACAATAGAGGATAAGGTGTTATTACAAAGGGATCTGGATAAGTTGGAGGCCTGGGCAGGGAATGGCTGATGAGGTTTAACACAGATAAATGCAAGGTTATGCACATGGGGAGGAAAAATCCATTACATGACTACATTGTAAAATGGAAAAAGGCTGGTTAAAATTTACATTGAAAAGGACTTGTGAATCCTTGTGGACAGTAAACTTAATTGTAGCAGCCAGTGTCAGACAGCAGCTGCAAAGGCAAATAGGATCATGGGCTGCATTAGAAGGGGCATAGAGGCACATGATGGGAACATTATTCTCCCATTATACAAGTTACTGGTTAGACCACACATGGAATATTGTGTAAAGTTTTGGGCACCAGTGCACAGGAAAGACATTGTAGAGCTTGAACAGGTACAAAGGCGGAAACAAAAATAATAAAAGGACTGGGTGGGACTACAATACCCAGAAAGATTAGCAAGATTGGGTTATTTAGTTTAGAGAAAAGACGGCTTCGGGGGACATAATAAATATGTTTAATACATCAAAGGTCAATATAGAGATCTCTCCCAAGATTTATATATACCCAGGGCTGTATCTAGAACAAGGGGGCATCCACTACGTCTTGAGGAACGAAAGTTTCTACATAAACATAGAAAGGATTCTTTACTGTAAGAGCAGTGAGACTGTGGAATTCTCTGTCAGAGGAAATTGTCATGGTGAATTCACTGACAGAGTTCAAAAAGGGTTTAGATGCATTTCTGGAGCGTAATAATATAACAGGTTATAGTGTCTAGGATTCTGGAGGGGGGTCATTGATCCAGGGATTTATTCTGATTGCCAGATTGGAGTCGGGAAGGAATTTTTCCCTAAAATGAGGACAATTGGCTTCTACCTCATTGGGGTTTTTTGCTTTCCTCTGGATCAACACCTTAGCACAACAGGCTGAACTGGATGGACGTCTCGTCTTTTTTCGGCCTTACAAACTATGAAACTATGAAACTAGTTTGGTATTCACGTTATATAGATGATTTGGTATTTATCTGGATAGGAGCGATTAATTCAGTTTCAGATTTCATAACATACATAAATAACAATGATATGGGATTAAGATTTACCTTTGAACTTGATTATCTGGATGTTACACTAAAAGGTAATGAGGAGGGCAATATACTAGTTACACCATACCAATAACCAATGTACAGAAATGCTATGCTCAGAGCTAGTTCCTGCCATCCCCCACATGTCATCAGAAACATTCCAAAGGTGAATTAATAAGAATGAAACGTAATTGCATCACCTCACAACATTTTAAGATGCAACAGGAGGTGGTATGCAAAAGGTTACATGACAGGGGTTACTCAAATCGAACGTTAAAAGATGCATGTACAAGTGTAGACAGGATAGATAGGAAACAACTATTTTTAAAGAAAAATAATAAAAATAATTCTAATGAAGTCACCTTTTCTACGACCTACAGCAAACAGTTCCATAAAATAGTCAAGATAATTAGAACACATTTGCCCATCCTTTATGCTAACAAAGATATGAAAAATAAAAATGAAATATAAGACTAGATTTATTTCGAAAAGATCTCCTACTATAGCTTCACAAGTTTCTCCCAGTTTATTAACATCTAATCATAAACATGGTACTAAAACCTGGTTAGATACGACAGGTAGGGCCGTATTTCCCACTAGGCACCCGTGGGCACGTGCCTAGGGTGGCGCCTGTTAGTTGGTGGCACGGTGGCAGGAGTTAAATTTTTTTTTTCCACTTCCTGGAATGATCCGACTCCCCTCCTCCCCCCAGCGGTCATAGCGCGCGCGGGGGAGGTGGGGGGCGTGTGTCAGCCGCGGACTTTTCATTGGTGGCAGCGGCGTCTATCCCGTATGTCACTGTAATTATTTATTGCAGAGCGGCAGCGGACAACGGAGCGCTGCTAGGGACATATTACTTCTCACTTCCAGCGCTCCGTTGTTATGACAGACAGCATCAGCAAGCTGCGCTGATGCTATCTGTTTCTTCAGTGGCGCGGTGCGCTGCTGGGAAAGGAGGGGGGCTGCGCTGCCTCTCCTCCTCTCCTTAACAGCGCACGCCAGCCACTGAAGAGCGGAAGACTGCAGGCAGGCCTGGAAGAGAGAGAGGACCAGAGCTGCCCCTCCCACTCCTCTCAGCAGCGCACGGACGTCGCTGAAGAGCAGGAGCAGAAGACCGTAGCTTCCAGCTCTTCAGGACAGGTAAGTGATTCACAGGGGGGAGCCTGGGGGGTGTTAGGAAAGGTGGAGGGAGGGCAGGGGGGAGCCTGGGGGTGTTGGGAATGGTGGGTGGGGGGGAGGGCAGGAGGGAGCCTGGGGGGTGTTAGGAAAGGCGGGGGAGGGGAGGGCAGGGAGGAGCCTGGGGGGTGTTAGGAAAGGCAGGGGAGAACCTGGGGAGGGTGTTAGGAAAAGCAGTAAGTAAGTATCACTCCCTGGCCCCCAACTCTGGCCCCCTCCCTCCCTGTCCCAGCTTTCTGGATCCTGCTGTGAGGATGTCACCCAGTGTTCTCATGCACTGAATAGGTTATTCTGCATCCCGGAAAAGCTGGGTGACATCCCTACAGCTGGTGTCCAGGAAAGCTGGGTGATGTCCCATTTGTAGTTTTTTTTTTTTTTACAGGTTTCCCTTAAAGGACTACGACGGATCCGGTGGACTAAGTCGGACGGCGTTGCGCATATTTCTTTAATAAAATGGATAACAAGGGGTGGTGTTGGGAAGTGTTTATTTAAATAAAGTGGGTTTTTTTCTGTTTGTGTTTGTGTATTTTTTTCCATTTTATTCCAGTGATAGTAGTGGCGGTATCTGGATGATGCCTCCATTACTATCGCTCGGGCTTGGTGTCGGCCAGCAGTATTTTTTTGTCACTCCGAGGCTGACACCAAGCCCGAGTCACTATTACCCCAGTACCCAATACACCAGGGGCACTGGGAAGAGCCGGTAACCGTCAGAGGTGGACCCTCTAATGTGACGGTCCGCTTCTGGAGCAGCTGCAGGCTGGTATTTTTAGAATGGGAAGTTACCAGTATCGATGGTTCTTCCCATTCTGATAGTATCAGGCTGCTGCTGTCGGTTTTACCCTGGCTGGTTATGGAAATTGGGAGAGACCCTACGTCGTTTTTTTTTCTGAAAATCTATTTATTTAGTGGGAATCTGCACACGGGCATCCACTCTAATGATTACAGGAGGTGCCCACTGTAGGATTCTCAATAAACCCTAACCATACCATAACCAGCCAGGGTAAAACAAACAGCTGCAGCCTGATACTATCAGAATGAGAAGGTCCAGCAATACTGGTCCCTTCCCATTCTAAATGTATGTTCACCCGACGTCTTGCCTGCGTGTGAACATCTGCTTTTCAGATGTTCTCAGGGTCCCTCAGAACGGACCCAGTGACGCATCTAACAATTAGCAGTGAGTTTATCACTGCCGGCACTGAGGAACATGCAGTGGCGTTCACATGAGAGATCGCCGCTGCGTGTTTGCATTGCACCTGTCGGGTCCGTCTTTCAGATGCGATCCAAGAAATGACATGCAATTCTTTGATCGCATCTAAAAGATGGAACGACAGGTGCGATGCAAATACGCAGCAGCTATCTCTCATGTGAGCGCCGCTGGTCTTCCTCATAGCCAGCAGTGATAAAGTCACTGCTAATTGTTAGATTCGTCTCTGGGTCCGTTCTGTTGGACCCAGGGATGCATCTAAAAAGCGGATGTTCACACGCAGGCAAGACACCGTATGAACATACCCTAAGAGTACCAGCCTGCAGCCGTCCCAGACATGGACCATCACATTAGAGGGTCCACTTCTGACGGTTACCCAGCTCTTCCCGGTACCCCTGGTGTGTTGGTTATTGGGGTATTAGTGACACGGGGTTAGTGTCGGCCTTGGGGTGACAAAAACCACTGCTGGCTGACACCAAGCCCGAGCGCTAGTAATGGAAAGGTGCTTGTCAGATGCCTCCACTACTAACAATGGAATTAAATGGGAAAAAGAACAGATACAAAATAGACAAAAAACCTTTTATTTAAATAAACACTCTCGACAACAGCCCTCCTTGACCATTTTATTAATTAAATGGCTCAAACGCTGGTAGGACGTAGTGCAGTGAATCCAACATAGGCCAAAGTGAAAACTGTAGGAAAATAATAGCACTACAAAAAAAATAAATGACCATACTAAACTCCACCTCCTGCACTCCATGAAGATCATGCCCACGGCTGATTTTCTGGGGCTGCAGGGGACGGATTTTAAGCTGCACCATATGATTCTGAAGGGTACTGACCATAGTCGCGGCACAATCCTCAAGGGGATGGTCCTCACTTTCACCTATCACTCCCTACCAACGCCAATGATTACCTTATAGCCCCCTCACCTCCACCTATCACCCCATAACTGCCTCACCTCCACCTATCACCTCATAACCGCCTCATCTCCACCTGTCACTCCCTACCACCTCCACTGATTACTCAATAACCCCCTCACCTCCACCTATTATCCCATAACCTTCTCACTTCCACCTATCACCCCATAACTTCCTCACCTCCATCTATAACTCCCTACTACCTAAACCTCCAGAAAACGATACCAGGGGCGTCAGCATGGGTGTCCTTTATTTACAATCCCAGTACATACAGCAGCATAACAGCAACGTTTCGACTCACATCCTGAGTCTAGCTAAATATATGTAACATATCTATTACATATATACATAACAGGTGGTTGTGCTTGTGATTGGTTTATTGTAGGTTTCAGACCACCTTTTATGTATATATGTAAGAGATATGTTATATATATTTAGCTTGATAAAGACTCAGGATGTGAGTCGAAATGTTGTTGTTATGCTGCTGTATGTACTGGGATTGTAAATAAAGGTCACCCATGCTGACGCCCCTGGTATCATTTTCTCGACTGCTAGAGGAGGAAGTGTGACTGCTTACATTTGGTCGTCTGTTGCATTTTTTAAGGGGTCCTAATGAAGATTTAGTAAGGACTACTTTGCTGTCCGAAATACTGTTTAATACTACCTAAACCTATCACCCCATAACCTCCCCACCTATCACGCCATGTAGAGTTTGTTCAGAGGTGAGCACAGGTGCTGGAAAAGGGCTGGAAAAATTAGCATTCTAAGATGTTTGTGTGGTAAATTCTACAGAGATGACTTATGGCCAGAAGAAGTCACCATGGTGGTCTGGACAGGATGGAGAAGAAAAGGGAAAGAGAACAATTCCAGTCACAGGAGATGTCTCTGGTGAGTCCCTACATGATACTGCATTGTAATCCCTTAAAGGTCTGCAGAACCTGTGTAAACTAGTACCTACCACCATATAATATAATATGTATATTACCTCCTATATGGAGGTAATATACAGTCTGCAGAGCCAGTGTACAACTAGTGTCTACCTCTATACAGTCACTGTATGGAGGTAATATACAGTCTTTAGGGGATCTGTGTACACTGGTGTCTACCACTATACGGTCACTGTATGGAGGTAAAATACAGTCATTAGGGGACCTGTGTACACTGGTGTCTACCACTATATAGTCACTGTATGGAGGTAATATACATTCTGCATAGCCTGTGTACACTGGTGTCTACCACTATATGGTCATTGTATGATATAAATATTGGTTGTAGTGTAATGGTTTAGGTTGAGCACTCTTATGGTAATGGGGATAGAACGAGTTAAATGTCCGATACCAGGAGGAGATTTGCATAGAAAGGTCCTGGCAAGAGAAGCCTGGTGGATCTTTCACCTTGATACCCGTGTACCAAAAGGTCTCAATATTAGACAAGACATACAGTATCATTATTAGTAGATAATGGGTGTCTTTTGTAGTTTATTATGTTAAGGTTTTACGTTTGTAACTTAATGTCACATGGTTTTAAATGTATTCAAGGGATTTGTGGTTAATGATATAAAAAGAGGGTGGTAACACCAGTGACGTAGTCATGAGTAAAGGTTATATGACCCGAAACGCGTCGGCAAGTTACCTACAATAGCCCAAAGCTGGGAGTCTCTCTTAGCTATGTTTTGTATTTTTTAATGATTTTCTAATTAAGCTAGCAAGCTATGAAGCTTTTTAACAGAGCCCAGTCTGCACCTGCTTTCTAATTACATCGCAAGGAGTGAGCTTGGAGCCGGTCCACAAACACTTGGTTTTGCTGTTTTCAATTTTCCTGTCTGATTATTGCTACTTATGTTGCTGTTTTAGTTTATTGTCATTTGGTGGTTGGGTCACATCTCATTTTGCTATGGGGCTGTATGAATTCTAGTTATGCTCCTGGACAGACACCTAGGGTATGTTCACAAGGGCTAATTGCGGGGCGTAATTATGCCTGCAATTATGCCGTGTGTACGGGAGCTCACAGCCCCATAAACTTGCATTATTCATGGCGCATAAAAGGAGACATAATCCATAGTTCTCTATGAGAACTGTGGATTACCGTAATTATTGGGACGCATCTCGCATTGAGCGCAGTACGGCGCGAAATACGGATCGAAATACGTCCCATTTTAAGCCGTGTAAACATAGCCTTAGGGATGCATCTTTTGACAAACTTTTTGACGGCTTCTAGTAAAAAACTACAAAATTGTAACTATAACCAGGGACTGTGACAATGGTTGTAACTCAGGAGCAGTACAGGATGAGTAATGTCATGTATGTACAAAGTTACTTCACTCTTTATATAGATTTTATTTAAATCAATATTTAAATTGTAAAATTATGTTATGATATGGAGAAAAGCTTCAACCCCTTAACAACGTACATCTAGGTCATGCTGTTATTGTTATATGGAGGCTGCTGGCTGTTTAACTACAGCTGTCACCTGCTGTCAGTGGTTAAATATAACTAAGTTGTTAAATGGGGGGGTTATCTTCCTTTGTCACCTAATTGATCGATGTTTGGTTGTCATGGCAGCTGGAGACAAAATACAATAGAAGTTATTTTACAGTATACAGCAATACTTCAGTATTGCAGTGTATTGTACGAGTGACCGCATGATTGCCTGTTAGAGTCCCCTAACGAGACTACAACTAAAAAGAAAAAGAGTGATTTTTTTATTTTAAAATCTTTGCATGGGGACATAATCATCAAAGGAGACAGAGATCTGACAGCATAGAGGGAACAGAATTTTTAATAATGATCAACTTGAATGTCTTTGATTTTTAGTATGATGATCACTTATAGTAACCAAAAAAGTAATCCTGGAAAGGACACCAGAAGGTGGTTGTCACGATCCGGTGGTAACAGTATGCGCTGAGGCGCCGATCGCTGGTAACTGGATGTGGAGGTGCAACGGCAGGAACTAGACAGGTATAACAGCAGGATACAACAGGTAAATGGACTGGTATAAAGACAGCAAAAGACAACAGACAGGTGTCTGATGGACTGCAGGAACTGGACCAGGCATCTCAGGGGTTAAGTCCAGAATAGCAGACCTGAGAAGCTGGCAGGAGCTCAGATGGACACAGCATGAAGTACAACACAACAATGGACTGACACTGGAGCATAGACAGGAAGATCCTCTTACAGCCATGGGTCACAGGTCAAGAGGAAGGCAAAAGAGGCACAGACCCAATAAAGGGCAGGAAGCTGCTGCGCGCACGCCCTAGGAGGCGCAGTGAATGTACAGGACCCCAGAAAGCAGGAGCAACAGGACAGGCGAGCATATAGCAGAGAACACAGACCGCCGGGACCCCTGCACAGGGAGCCCCAGCAGAGACATAGCAGGCATGGACACGGCGACGGTACAAGGCAGGGACCGCTGCGTAAACCGTGATAGTGGTACTCCCATCATCTTACTTCTGTATGTGGCCGGGTCTGTGCTTGCTGGAGAGAACGGAGTGGTGGCTAAGCTCTCTCTTTTCATTTCTATGGGAATTCAGGGTACAACTCAGAACATTATTAAATGTGGTAGTAGCGACATAGGAAAACCTATGTACGTGATCAGTTAGAAAGTGGAACTATGGAGACCTGCTAGTCCCTAATTAGGTTAAATGTTATGATACCTCCACTATGAAGACGTTTGCCTGATGTTTCCTGTTAAACAATATTTTTGGCAGAGAATTTTGCTTGTCTAGATCCAACTGAATAACGATCGGATTGGATCTAAACCTATTTTTGGCACAAAACTTGCAGCAATCAGTGTGTGTAAGGTAGAGGAATTAGATTGTGAGCCTACAGGGGCAGGGACCTGGGCGAGTCATTCTCCGTATGGCATTGTGGAATATGTTGGCACTGTATAAATGCTGTGGAATATATTTATAAAAGCAATTGCTATTTAGTTATTGGTGTGGTTTGCATTCTGATAATAAATATGTAATAAGAGAGTTGTCATAAGCTGATAGTGATCATCTGGATCCATATCTTGTTCTTCTGGATTGTTAAAAGTTTTGCATTTACACCACCTCATTGAAACTAAATGTGTTATATCAATCACACAATTTGCATTTCTCATTAAGGGGCAAAAACTTTAAAATGCTTGATAGTCGTTAAGGCATGATAGAAAATAGAATAAAAAACAAGTTGTTCCAACGCTGTGGCCGGTTCTGGTGATCCCCGCCAATGGCATAATTATTTAGTCTTTGTGTCCACAGACCGCAGTGGATACTTGCAGGATACAT
Organism: Phyllomedusa bahiana; assembly: GCA_025379985.1. Classification (NCBI taxonomy): domain Eukaryota; kingdom Metazoa; phylum Chordata; class Amphibia; order Anura; family Hylidae; genus Phyllomedusa; species Phyllomedusa bahiana. The sequence goes on along the minus strand of JAODAL010011872.1, from coordinate 81,410 downwards.
CACAGATTAACACTGCAGCCTATGATTGGCTGCAGGGTCTCATGAGAAATAAATGTCATCATTGTCCGGGAGCAGCGGGATCGACCATGGCACTGCCCTTTAAGCCCCAAGCCTGAAAAGCAATATTTTGTAGTTTTTGCCTCCTTTGCATCACAACAGTAGTAACTTTTTTATTTTTTAAGTGACACAGTTGTATGAGGACTTGTTTTAGACGGGAGAAGTTGTATTTTTGGAGGGCATAGTTTAAGTTCACAATTAACTGCAGAATTTTTTGTATTTTTTAAACTATTTTTACACCATTCACATTTCACACTAAATAAACTGCTAGATTAATTCTACAGGTTATGACGGTCGTGTAGATACCTAATATGTGTCGGGATTTTTATGTGCGATATAAATATTTGTTTTTTTTTTATTCCCATTAAGGGATAACTCTCGCTTTTTTTTACACTTAGTATATTACCTTCTGTGATAGTATGACACAGGCAGCAGATAGGGCAGCACACCGTGTGCTCTGACTGCAGGCATCCTATACAGACAGCCCCGGGATTTCTTCAAGTCCCCACGGCTAACTGTACAGACACTCCCCGGGCTCCATCTTGTCATGGACTGCGGCAATCCAATGGTTAAGTGCTGGTGAGCGGAGATTTCCTCCACTTCCTGGCGCTTGCAAAAACTGCTCTAGGAATAGAGCTGTTAACTACAACTCTGGTCCGAGCGCAGCTGTGGCACTTGAAGCCGCAAAACACCTTTCTCTGCACTGATGTCTTTAGATGTCGCTACAGATTAATGACCTGCAACGCCCGACTTTGAGGAGTTAGGGGTTGTTCACACGGAGTTTTGTTACAAGCGCTTTGTAGATCCGTCTTGGGGACCGACAGAGCGGACCCCAAGACGGATCTAACAATTAGCAGTGACTTTATCACTGCGGGCTATGAGGAAGACGCAGCGGTGTTCACATGAGAGATCGCCGCTGCGTGTCCCCCTCCTGCCTGTCGGCTCCGTCTTTGAAAGAATTGCATGTCAATTCTTTGCAAGACGGACCCGAGCGGCGCTTTTGAAACACGCAGCGGCGATCTCTCAGGTGAACGCCATTAAAAGGTAAGTTTTATTTTATATTATCTCCTAGCAACTTTCAAGCTCCAGTAGGATATGTTTTTATAAACAAAACCCCTTGTGTAGCGACATTTTCATCTCTGCTTTACAAGAGCCACATAGTTTTTCCTGTTGATGGATCTATGCCAAGCCTCGCTATCTATGGGGTGACTTGTACTTTTCATTGATTTCACTTCGAGGTGCATATGGCTTTTTAATCATTTTTCAAAATGGTTACTTTTTTGTGGGATAAATAACATTATCTTTTACTAGATCAGACTTGTAAAATTAGGTTAATTTTTTTACTGTTAATTACATTTTTTTTTTAAATGTAATCTTTTAACTGTGCTTTGTTAAAAACTGCTTGATCACTGGTACAGTATATTGCAACACTGCTGGATTGCAGTGTAGTGTACTTTTACTGCATTTCGATTACACACAGGGTGTAATAAGTGTACTTTAATGGCAGGCCTGGGGGTATCCATTAGGTACCATAGCTGCTATAAAAATTGAAAGGACCCTGTGTTTGTGTTGGGGTTAATGTTGGAAGATCAGTTGGATGACAGAGGATTCCTTCTGTATAACAGCCCAGATGCCATTGTCACTATTGAACACTGGAGGGGGATGGAGAAGGCTCAACTCCTGAGCCTTTTTCCTCAAAATCAACTTGTACCTGTCACGGGTGGACCTGCGACCCCCATCCCAGGTCGCAGCCAGACCCGTGGTCCCCGCATGAGCGGCACCGCCACCCGCATGTCGGGCGGTGGGCACGCTCACCCTGCCGGGTCCCCTCCTACTTACCCGGCCACGCTCCTGCTGCAGCTCCAGTCTCCTGGCGCGAGTGTCCCCGCTCTCTAGGGCGCGCGCGCCGGCTCTGTGAAATTTAAAGGGCCAGTGCACCGGTAATTGGGTATTGCCGGTCACTGCCCTTATTTAAGCCTGCCCCTTCCTGAGTCTTGTTGCCGGATCTTTAGTGCCATTTAGCCTATTGAGAAAGCGTTCCAAGCCTTGTTCTGATTTATCGTGTACCGTACCATTTGCTTCTGTTCCTCGACCACGCATCTTGCCTGTCCCCGACTACGAGCCTGCCTGATGATTCTGCACCACGCCACACTTCGGCTGCCTCCGCAAGCAAGTCACGTCAGGGGTAGCGACCTGGTAGACTCCCGCCGCAGCAAGTCCATTCCGCTTTGCGGTGGGCTCTGGTGAAAACCAGGACCTACTTAGATTCCACTCCCTGGCGTGGCTTACGCCATCGCTTGCGGTGGTCCAGTGGATCCACTATCTCCGACCGTGACAGTAAGATCCGGCCATGGATCCCGCCAAGGTGCCTCTGCCGCCCAACGCTGACCTCACCCCCATTGTGGCTCAGCAGTCGCAACAGATCGCCCAGCAAGCCCAGCAACTCAGCCATCTCTCCGCCATGATGCAGCAGTTCCTGGCCGCTCAGCAGCAGCAACCCGCTCCCGTGGCTCCCGCTGCTCCTTCGGTTCCGGCTCCGACCGCTGGTCCACGGCTCCGTCTGTCTATGCCGTCCAAATTCGATGGGGACTCCAAAGCCTGCAGGGGCTTTATCACCCAATGCTCCCTGCATATCGAATTAATGAGCAACCAATTTCCTACCGAACGGTCAAAGGTGGCGTTCGTGCTCAGCCTTCTCTCCGAGAAAGCCCTGGCCTGGGCAACCCCCCTCTGGGACAGGGGCGACCCGATCACGGTCAACCTTGCTTCATTCCTCACCAAGTTCAGCAGTGTTTATGAGGAACCTGCCCGGGCTTCTTCTGCCGAGACCGCCTTGCTAAACCTGCGCCAAGGGGACTCATCTGTAGGCGACTACGCCGTACGTTTCCGCACTTTGGCTTCTGAGTTGTCTTGGAATGAAACGGCGTTGACTGCCACCTTCAAGAAGGGCCTCTCCAGCCGCATCAAGGATGCCCTGTCTGCCCGGGACCTCCCGTCTTCCTTGAGTGACCTTATCTCCCTGGCCACTCGGATTGACATCCATTTCTTGGAACGCCAGGAGGAACTCCGGCAAGAACAAGAACAGGCTAGAACCCGACGTCTCCCTCGTCTGGCTCCAGTATTTCAAAGGCTGCCACAGTTGCCCTTTCTGCCTGCTGCCGAGGAGGGCATGAAAGTGGATAGAGCCCACCTGTCTGCGCCGGAGTTAACCTGAAGACGTGAGGAGAATCTTTGTCTGTACTGTGGCAGTTCAAACCATTTCCGCAGATCCTGCCCACTGCGCCCTCAGCATCCGGGAAACGGGCGCACCTAGGGTACTTAGGAGAGGCGTCCTTAGGTGAGAGCAAGCCCTCTCCTCGCCTGACCATGCCCGTGATCGTTGGCACTGGGTCTGGTTCCCAGTTTCACGTTGCTGCTTTCCTGGACTCTGGGTCTGCTGGAAATTTCTTGGACGCTGCCCTGGTGTCCCAGCACAATCTCCCTGTGATCCGCCTGGAAAAGCCCCTACTCATCTCCTCTGTCAGTGGAGAGATTCTCAAGGATCCCATTTGGTTCCACACTGAGTGAACAAATAGCGGCATTGTGAGAGGTGAACATGGGCTACAAGGTGCAGTAGGCCAGACCAACACTCATCGGCAAAATGAATTAGGGGCTACTAGACATGTCTAAAACAACAGGTCTGTTTTTTTATGCAATGAAAGAACATTAAATATATAAAGTTGGAAAACCCCTTTAAGAATCCATACCGTAATAGATAGTTATAATCTGATCTGCTGATAACTTCCAGGGAACGTTTGGGGAATTTGATTTTTCCTCTTTCTGTGTTGTTACTAGATTGTCTGCTGCTTGTAAAGTAAAGGATTCTGGGAAAAGAGCTGAAGAGCTCCACAGCCTGTTAAGGTAGTAACTGAAGTGATATTACACCGGACAATAAAACTCCTCAATAATTGTCTAGCCCCAAACAATTATCTACAAATAATTAGTCAGGATTGGAACACATAGGGCGACATGTATGATCCAGGCGCACAGAGGCCAGTTCTAAATAGCTTTTAAGCAGTGTAGAATGCGCCAGAATGTATGAACCTGTCCTACTGCGGGTCATGGATTTTTCGCATTATAGTTCCACTACGACAACTCAGGCTCAGGTAAACCACTTGTAACTTGCTCTGGCTGTTCCAGCAGTAATGGGCCTAGTTTTGTCGTCTTCCAGTCATAAATGTCTAGAATCATACGGTTGTGGTGTGATATGGGTGCATTACAAAATGCCACGGGTGCTACAATATGCGCCTAATTTTGGAGTGCGTCTGCTCATTCATCGAGAGAACAGGGCTGAGACAGTTTTTGGGCTGAAAGGACACCAGACTACTGGCGCAGCCCCGTACATACATGTCGCCAATTGTATCTATAGTGATTTTCTCCCTTTATTTAATGTACAGTAATTTGTTGAATTGTGCCATGGAAAATATGTCATTATAAATTATACCAGTGCCAAGGCTGGGTTATCATATGGAAAGGGGGAAAGTGATAATTAAGTGCTTGTGGGCCAGTACATACTAAATAAATGATGTCATGTCAGTTGAGTTTATAGAAATTCCCATGGAAGATGGTGTCTGCCAAAACTCCATGAGGCTCCATCTGCCAGCTATTAACAGGTGGTTAGTAGGGAACTGCAAGCAATGTATGTGGACATTTATATGGGATAGAAAAAACACTAACAATTATATTGCAAATTCTTGTCATATGCCAGCGTATCCTAATGAGTGCATTGCTTCTTTTGTCCATCCCTTAAAAGGGGCACAATATTGCTGTGGGAAGACGTATTTTTCTTGATCACTCCACTGAAATTTAAATCTATTCTAAAAGGCTGATGGGAAAAGATCTGGAACTGTGCAGTGCCTTCTATTGGATATAGCATTCCTCAAATCAAATCCTGAGCCTTGCTATGTGAATGAGATTAAAGCCAGGCCAGTTAGTTCATCTGCAGACAGCTGTTTCGGGGTGTTCTCCTTCATCAGTGCAGAGTAGAATAATGGCTGGCTGGGTGAGAGGCAATAGGTGTAATTTAAAAGGGGTAACGTTTCATATCAGGGAGAGGCACTCTATTGGTGTGTGGAGGCTTATTTGATCCACTGAAATTCATATATCTTCTTAAAGGCTCATGGAAAAAGAGCTGGAACTCTGCAGCACCACCTATTGGATGTAGCAATCCTCAAGTCACATCTGACTCACTGAACCTTGCAATGTGAAAAGGATATTTGTCCATTCCTGTCTGTCCATATGTCCTATGAAGACATATGCATGTCATAGAGGGAACTATGAACTAAAGCAGAGAGCCCACGGATAGTAAACCATTAACTTTTCCTATCTAGGAAAATTAGAATGTAAGCTGTACTATGAGAAGAGATTGATATGTACAGTGACCATTTCTGTACAGTGCTACGGAATATGTTGGTGCTATAAAGCATTGAAAAATAACATATTAAGGATTTACTATGTAAGCAGTTTTCTCATGAAATTCTTAAAACTGTAGTTTTAAATTAAGTCTACATTTTAACTTCTTGATATCTAATATCTGATGGCAATTTAGATTTACATTGGTTTCTACATTACGTGATTTATTATTACATATTATTTTTTTTCTTGCCTGTTTGCATCTGTTTCCTTTATCAAAGAGTTTTTTCCCCCTAATTATATGGCCACATTCTGTTATAGCCATTCATAATGTAGCGTGTTATGTCAAAATTTGGGTCTAAAGGGTGCGTTTTTTTCCTGTACTGCCACACGGGTGAGGGGAATCATTACATTTCCCCAATATGGTCACAGATAATGAACCGAAAACGGGGCTTCACACAAAAAAAAACTTTCTACTAACACCCAATGTCATCCTTGATTCATTTTATGTGATAAAAATGCACTTGGAAAATCCAAGGAGAAGGAAGCAATGGGGGCACATTTGCTGCCTTAAGCAATTGGGGGCAAGTGGAAGCCCCCCCCCCCTCCCCCAAAACACACACCCCCCATTTTCCGAAAAAAGTAAAACCCCCGGGCCCTAACTTAAAAGGGCCCTTTGGTCCCGCCCTTCTTTTCTAGATGACGTGAGAAAAAAAACACAATTTTTACATGTTTCTTTGGTGGTGCAGTTGTCTTTATTCTAGGACTCACTATGATTCCGATTATATTTTTTTAAAATTTGCATCGCCATTTTCATATTTTTTCAACTACGGACCCCTATGAGGCCTTGTTTTTTCAGATTGAATGGGGTTTTCAGTGCTGCTATTTTTGGATACCTGGGACTTTTTCGATCACTTTTATTCTAGTTTCTGATTATGCAAAGTAATACAAAAAATATGCAATTTTAACCTCGAGTATTTTTATGGTGTTCACTGCGTAGGATATATAAGTGTCTATATTAATATATTGGAATTTTACAGACGCAGCAATAGCAATTTTTTTTTCTTTTTCTACTTGGGAAAAATGGGGGTTTTTGACTATTTTTTTTTTTAGATTTTTCTTTTACTTATCATTTTAGCCCATGAAGTGTATTTAACTGCTAGGGGGTGTGAACACTTTTACACTATTTTGCAGTACTAATGTACTGCAGATTTGTGAGCAGTTACAGCTCTCCTACTACACTTGTCTCCTATTACTATCATAGTGTAACTGCCCAAAGCCGTATCCAAGCCATATCCCAATAAGGACAATATACAAAAACCAAAAATTTTCTGCCCATATCGTACCATATATTGATAATACCCCCTTTAAATTTTCTCAAAAAATTAATATAGCAAACCAATATTCCCAAAAAACACCAAAAATTAAAAGGGGGAAACAAAAAAAACATCCCACATCATCATTTCCCATGATACCACTAATAATGACTAAATGTTTAAACCCCTACTGTTACAAAAACTAAAAACCTTTTTACACTAATTACTGTAATAAGGGCCCAATTGTGGTATATAGCAGTGTACAGGGCTCTGCAGACAGGAGGGGGGTTACATTTCGGGTTATTTTTCAGGACGTTTTTCCCTTATGATTTGGTCTTTCCCTTTTTCTTTTAAACCCAAGTCCAGGCCCGCCAAAAACAACTTCCTGGCCATGACTAAACCGTGCTGAAAATTCCCAACCAAAATTTAGACTCCTCCGGGTTGGGAAATTTTTAAAATTTTTTTTTTTTGGTTTTTAATGTTCGAAAAAATTTAAGTGCTTTTTTCACCCCTGTTGATTTTCCCTGGGGGTGCTGAACCCAAAAAATGATAAACCGTCGGGGGTTTTTCCCCCTTTTTTTCTGGTACTTTGGGAGCTTTGCAAATGCGAAATGGCACCCCTCCCTTCTGTTTTCCCAAAAAGCCAAAATTGTGCCCCCCCCTGAAGTAAAAAAAAACTTTGAAAAATTTTTTGTTCGCATGTTTTTGGAAAAAAATTCCCCAAAGGCCCCCCCCAAAGGCTTACAAGGGGACCCTCGGCGGGGGGGGTCCTACCAAATCTTATCTTCACTAGGGAAAACCCTTAAACTTTTCACTGTGCCAAACGGCCTCCAAAATGCAGAGAGAAAAATTAAAAAAGGCCCCAAACCCTTCCAAAAGCATAGGGGCTTTGGGATATAACGCCTGTGAGGGGGGCGTAGTGTTTTTAAACCAAAAATGGAGGAAACCAACCTCCCTTATTTGGGTTTAAAAGCAAAAATGTGCCAAATACAACTTTTATTTTTGCACGGGAAAAAAAACTTTTTGGGAAAAAAACCCTTGCGAACCGGGGTCCCCATTTGGCAAGGGGCGCGGCACATTTATATAAGCCCTGTCCAACTCCAGTGGCAGGGCCAAATGCAAAAAGGGCCCCAAAAAAAAAACCCCCCCTTGGAAATTTTCCAAAGAACTTTTTATGCTGTCTACAATATATAAAAAAAACTTTGAAAAATTCTTATTTCGCAGTTTTTTGGCTAAAAAAAGGCTCAAAGCCCCCCCCGGCTTAAAAAACCGGGACTCCGGGGCGGGGAAAGGGAAACCCAAAAACGAAAGTTTACTTTCGACGGGGTTTTTTTCCAACTTAAAAAAAATTGTGTGACAAGTTTTGGGGTGCTTTTTTCCCAAGATTCCTGCTGAAAATTAAAAAATGCATATTATTGGAAAATATCTAAGTTCACACGGCTTAAATTGGGACTTATTTCGTGGCGGCGGGGGCGATCAATACGGGGCGAAATAACCCCGGCCCATTATGGAACCCCACGTTTCATAGAAACTTTTTATTACGCCTCCCCCCCCCCGCTCGGGAAACCGCCGTGGGGGGAAAATGACATGTAAATTATAGTGGGAAATGCGGCGCTAGAAGAATTTTCTTGGGCGGCGGGCTCCGGGCCCCCCCCGCCCAGGGGAGTTTGCGCCGGTTTACCTCCCCCGAACACAGGGATAATTGCGGGGCGAATTTCCCCCGAAATTTAAACCCCCCCGTGAAAATTTTGCCTAACACCAAAAAAATTGTGAAACCCTGGGGGGGCCCAATAACTCCCCTACCCACTGTATTTTTCCCTAAGGGTATATTTTCCAAAATGAGTTTTTTTAAAAAGGGTGTTTATTAATTTTTAGCACCTTGGGGTTTCCCAAAATTTGATGGTGCCAAAAAAAATTTCCCGGGAAAAAATGAGACACCAAAATCCGTGTACTCCTCCATTTCGAGATTTTTGTTGGTCAAATATGCACAAGAGCCATAATTAGTTTTTTTCAAAAAAAATGGCAGAAGGGGGGAATAAATTTTGGGATTGCTTTCCAGTAACTCTACTCCGTTCCAATAAATAATGGATAAAAATTGAAAATCTGCAAAATCTGTAAAATTTTAAATTTCACTTTGATTTAATTTCAGTGAAACACCTAGGGCGACATGTATGAACGTTTACTATTTTTTAAAACAGGCGCACTCCAATATCGGGCTATCAAGGGGCCCGCAGCACTTTGTAACGTGTTTTTTTTTGGGGGGGGTGCGGGAGGCGGGTGCATAAACCAACAAAGCTACAGTTTTATAGCTTCAAAACAGCAAACCGGGTACATTACTGCTGGAACAGGTAAGCACTGAATCAAACCTGAATAGTCATTTTTGGCAGAATCGACTAAAATCTTTAGAATTTTATATTTTTCACAAAAAAACAAGGATTGAAAGGGATCAAAATTTTTATTAATTTAAAGACAGTTGTATGAAAAATAATTTCTAAATCTCTTGGTTAGGAAAAAGTATAAAAAAAGTTTTTCTCATAAAGGAACATGTAAATTTTTTAAAAAAAAAATTGGGCTCGCAGGATGTAAAGGGTTAATAAATAAAAGTGGAAAACCCCGTTAGCCCTTAACTGCTAATCGTTTTTGTTTTCAAAATGAACTTTTATTTTTTATTAATTATGTATTTTTGTTTTCGGGAATTAAAATAGTTTTATTGAGGAGCGAATACAGGTAGCACCTCAGATGCAAACCATGCCATAGGGCTTATAATCACCCAGTCATACCATTTTCATGCAGCTATAACCATAGGAAGCTTACTGCATATAGATTTATAAGCACCCATTAGTTTAACAGTAGCTCTGTGTATTCATATGCAGCTCCTTATAGCTGTGGCTTCACACACCCAAAGTTTTTTCTTTTAAGGGTTATACCAAAACCAAAAAAAATAATTCTCAGATTGCTCACCTGAGTCTTCATGCTCCCTGTGATGTTTTCTGTGCTAATTTGTTATTTTCCTGTGCTGTATGTAGCCTCCATTTTCTTCAGCTAAGTATCAGAATTTCCTGTTTGAAAACTTAAAAAAAAATCACCAATAATTCTTAAAAGACACAAAAACGTAATTTAAACAATAGGTCATTTTGTGATGACACATCCCCAACAGGACATTGCTACATTCATTATACCAGCTACAGACATTTAAAGGGGTTGTTTCACTACAAGGATTGCTTTTTATGTTAAAGATTTTGCAAAAAAATCACTTTGCAATAATGCCCATTAACATGCCTTCTTATTCCGGATATCCCCTCTTGATGAGCCGCATCAGCCCCCGGGTCCTATAGCTACGACCGGGGCTTTCCTCACCCTGGGAAGCCAGAAAACACCCCTAAATTTTAAAATGAAACCAAGAAAACGGGCGGGGTAAGGAACAATGTTTATAAACCCCCTTTAAAATTTATTTTTCCCCGTACTAGAATTTTTAAAAAAGTACTTTTGATTTGTGCCTGTATTCTGTAGTGTTTTACCTTGCTCCATCTAACTCTGTAACTCATGTACTTCCTTGCAATTACTTGTAGTAAGTTTTACTGTTGTTTTGTTACTAAGCTTTGTCTAAAAAACCATTTTGGTGAATAAATTTTACCTACCTTCCCTTTTTGGCCCTGGAACCCCAGTGGATTGAGGGATTAGGGGGATTATTAATACTCAACACGAAACACTTTTGCCAATTGCAAGAATGCCCCGACACCAAAAGTCTTCAATGCGGGGCTCCCCTTCTTTCCTTAATAAACCAATGTAATAACACACGTAGGCTTAGACCATGTTATTTTACTTTTTGGTTTGTTTACACGGCTTTTTTTGGGGCATTTTTGGGACGTGTTGGGAGGTCTGCGCTCTAATATGAGTGAAATGGCCCCACATTACGGGAACCCCAGTTCTCATAGAGAACTTGGATTTACGCCTCCTCCCCGGGCGTACAATACGATCGTATTGTGCGCATGTGGAGATAATTGACATGGCGCTCCCCCCCCCCGGGGGTACCGGATCAGCCCCGACTCCTAAAATCCCGGCGTACTTGCGGAGGTACTGTTTTTAAGCCCCCCAATTAAGCCGTTGAACAACCCTTTTACTTGAATTTCAATAACCATACTTTTTTGGGAATTAAAATAGTTATAGAGTATAAAAACCCGTTAGTGCGTATTCGTGAAACCCTATCGTTCAAGGCCTTTTAAATTCATTCTGGCTATTTAGCCATATTATTATTAACATTATTATTAACATTATAGCGCTACTTCTGCTGCGCTCTTGGGTATAACACCCTAATGGCTCTCACAGGTGCATGTCAATCCTTTTCAGACGCGTGCAAAAATATGAGAGTAAAATAAGTGGCGTCTGATTAATGTCCCATATTTTATATTACAGTCTATGAGAAGTGTACTTGAACATTGTTCTTGGATTTTGGTGTAAAGTACGTGCAAAAATGTAATGCCAAGACACGTCGTGTGAACATAAACTTGTAAGTTGTGGCTAGTGTTGGTAGAAATCTTGGTAATTGGCTTGTTTCTCAATTTATCTATGGAGGCTCTTTTTCCAGCTTTAGGAGCCTCATGTATGAAAACTGTCTAGGTCTAAGACTTTCTTTGTTGCCCATAGCAACCAATCAGAGCTCCCTTTTAATTTTTTTAGAGCACTACATGAAATGAAAGGGGAACTCTGATTGGTCGCTATGGGACACAAAGAAATTTTCGTACATGTGTGTAGTGGTTCGGTGGATTCGCTGGACCACCGCAAGCGATGATAGTTAAGCCACGCCAGGGAGCGGAGTCTAAGTAGCCCCCGGTATTCACCAGAGCCCGCCGACAAAGCGGGATGGACTTGCTACGGCATGAGGCATACCAGGTCGTATTCCTGAAGTGCTTGCTTGCGATGGCGGCGGGGTATACTGCGTGTTCCAGAATCGAAAATCCAGAGGCGTAGTCGGGGGACAGGCAGGAGATCAGGACGGGCGGCAGAGGTTCGTGGTCAGAGACAGGCAGAAGGTCAGGGCAGGTGGCGAACAGGCAAGACAGGAAACATAGCAGAACGGACTGGTACACGGGTAATCAGACAGGAATTCAACACTCTCAAGACTAGGCAAAGCAACACCAACAATCTGCCACGAGAGGGCTGGGGGTATCCTATATTGGAACAGCGTTCCGGCAATAGACTAATTACGGGGCCTTTAAAACCAGACAGGCCGTCGCTGCGCGCTCCCTAAGGAGCGGGTACGCGCGCGGCTGTTGGGCAGGCAGGAGCAGCGTGCAACAGGAGGCATGGAAGGTGTAAGTAAGCCGGCGCCTGGAACCGGGATGCTGATGGATGGTCGGCAGGGGTGCGGCCGGCGTGGGGGCGACGGCACCCGCCAAGCACCATGACAAGTACCAACCCCTTAGGTTTCACCCTATTTTTACGGAATTAGAGAGGAGGTTCAGGTGACAGATTAGCCTCAGATTCCAACGAACGCTCCTCGGCCAGAACCCCTTCCAGTCAATCAGAAAAAAACGCTTTCCCCTCACTGTCTTCTCCGCCAGCACCTCCTTGACCTCAAAGATGTTATCAGCATTGGCCACAGGAGAAGGCGAGACAGATCCACGGGAGAAGCGATTCAGCACACAGGCTTGAGGAGCGAAAATGGAAGGCGTTCGGGATCGCAGAGTAGGCAGACAAGCAGAGCTGTGGGGACACCGGGTTTAGTTGCCAAAGTACACAAAAAGGGCCAAATACTTAGGGCCTAACTTATAACTGGGCCACCTTGAAATGAAATGTATTTTGGCGCACAACCAGACTCTATCACCTGGCTTCATATAGGGGCGGAGGTCTACTACCTGTCGGCCTGGACTTTGTGAGGAGAGGCCCGTAGAAGGGCCTGTACGAAGAACTTGCCTATAAGTGCCTGATGTCCCGCACCGGGCATCCATGGCGGAACGTGACACGAGGTAGCTAGAGGGAGAGGCGGGCGGGGATGTAGCCAAAGGAGAAGCTCCAGCAGGGACTTCCGAGTATAGTGTTTATATCCGGATCAGAATTCCGCCCAGGGGAGGGAGGTCAGACAGGTTATCATGACGGTACGGATACAAATGTCGTACGGTAGGTGCATAAAAACTTGGTTACATTCTCTACCAGCCGTTAGTTTGAGGGCGGTATGCAGACAGTGAAGTCTAGCTGGAACCTGCAAACTGACCACATAGAGCCCGCCAGAATCTCGAAAAAACTGGACCCCCCTATCGAGTCGATATGCAATGGGAGAACCGTCGTAAACGAAAAAGTGCTGAAAGAAGTGCTGGGCAAGCTGGGAGCAGAGGGCATCCCTTAGCAGAAAACAAGATGAAGCCATCTTCAAGAAATACTATCTGTCACCACCCAGATGAAAATTTTTTTCCAGAGGAGGCCGGGAGGTCCGAACAAAGCCCCATGGCTACATGGACCAAGGGTCTTTATGGCCCCGGAGAGGCTGAAGCAAACCCGCGGGTCTGAGACGGGGGACTTTATTCGGAACAGAGGTACGGGCCAGGACAAAGTCCTACATCTTGTGCGAGATGGCCCCCAATAGTAAGAGCATTAACCCGGGGACTTATGGACTCCAGGTGACCCCTGTTCGGAGGCAGTCCCCATTCGGGTTTGGGCCGCATGACAGGTCTTCCAGGGGGAGATTTGAAGATCCCGGGCCGCCGGGAGAGAGGGCTCAGAGGAATTTTTCTCAGAGGTGGCTCCAGGCCCCACTGTGTCTGAAGTTTAAAGAGGGCTCGCGCTGATGTTCTTCCCAGCTGGCCGAAAGTGGAGAAGAAGATCAAAGCGGGCGAAAAAAAGTGACCACCTGGCTTGCCGAGGGTTCAGTCATTGGGCAGACTGCAGACAGAGAAGAATTTTGTGATCAGTGAATATATCGATGGGGTGGCGAGCTCCCTCCAGCAAGTGCCGCCATTCTTCTAAGGCTAACTTAAGGGCCAGTAATTCGCGATCACCAATAGTATAATTCTTTTCAGCTTGGGTGAAGGTTTTTGAGAAGAAGCCGCAAGTATGTAGTTTCCCAGAGGAGGACTTCTGTAGGAGGACAGCGCCTGCACTGAGGAGGCGTCCACTTCTAGGACAAACGGACGCTGCGGGTCCGGACGAGACAGAACTAGAACAGAAGCGAAAGCTGATTTAAGACGATCAAAAGCTTCTTGGGCTTCTGTCGGCCAAGATTTAGGGTTGGTATTTTTCTTTGTAAGGGCCACCAGTGGGGCCACGAGCATGGAGAAATGCGGGACGAACTGTCTATAATAATTTGTGAACCCCAGAAACCGTTGGATAGAGCGAAGGCCCACAGGTTGAGGCCACTGTAAGAATGCAGAGAGTTTCGAGGGGTCCATCTGGAGACCCTGATCCGAGACAGTGTACCCCAGGAAGGGCAACGAGGTGCGTTCAAACAAGCATTTCTCCAGTTTGGCATATAACTGGTGGTCACGGAGACGTTTGAGCACCTGGCGGACATGGAGGCGGTGAGTTTCCAGATCATGAGAGAAGATTAGGATGTCATCTAGGTAGACGATAACACAGACATAGAGTAGATTGCAGAAGATCTCATTGACAAAGTTTTGGAACACCGCCGGAGCGTTGCAGAGGCAAAATGGCATGACAAGATATTCAAAATGGCCATCTCTGGTATTAAAGGCCATCTTCCACTCGTCGCCTTCAGGGATACGAATCAAGTTGTATGCTCCCCGTAAATCCAACTTGGAAAAATTTTTTGCGCCACACAGGCGATCGAACAGCTCCAAAATCAGAGGCAGCGGGTATCGATTTTTTATAATAATTTTGTTAAGTCCTCGATAATCGATACAGGGTTGGAGAGTACCATCTTTCTTTTCAACAAAGAAGAAGCCGGTCCCCGCAGGTGAGGAAGACTTGCATATGAAGCCTTTATAGAGATCCTCCTGGATATACTCCGACATAGCCTTAGTCTCCGGGACAGAAAGAGGATAGACTCTGCCTCGGCGAGGAGTACTACCGGGTTGCAGGTCAATAGGACAGTAGAACGGCCGGTGCGGGGGCAGAGTTTCGGCCTGTCTTTCGTAAAAGACGTTGGCAAGATCCTGGTACGGAGTGGGCAGACCCGGCAGAGGCTTCGTAGACTTTACAGAGGCGGGCCGTAGAGCAGAACGGAGTACAGGAAGGCATCGCGAGTGGCACGCGAGGCCCCAACGGATAACCTCGCCCGTGTTCCAGTTCAAGGTCGTAGCATGGTCTTGCAACCAATGAAGGCCCAGGAGGATTTCTGAAAAGGAGCGAGACAGGACAAGAAGTTTCAGAGTCTCCTTGTGTAGGGCGCCTATCTGCAAAGTGAGAGGCGCAGTGCAGAACCGAATAGCGTCCTTTAGGCATTCGCCACTGACGGAGGAAATGATCCTGGATTTCTGCAGAGGGGTCACCGGGAGACGAAATTTGGAGACCAGAGCTTTGCTGACAAAATTTCCAGCGGACCCCGAATCAAGGAAGGAGGTGGCTTGAACGGTGCTGTCCGGTGAAATTCCACAGAGTACGGGAATGGTCAGATGGGGAGAGGCCGCACTGACACCTAGGGATGCCTCTCCTGCGAGCCATAGGTGGGAGAGTTTCGCGGGCGCACTGGACAGTTCCCAATGAAGTGGCCAGAACCGCCACAGTAGAAGCATATCTGCCTCAGACGAAGCTGCGAGCGTTCTTCCTGGGTCAAGTGGGCTTTCTCGACCTGCATGGGTTCGTCCTCGGGAACCAATGGCGGAGGAAGTGGAGGTCGTTGGAACACGGGAGCCAGACGAGGTAGCCGGCATGGTCGGGCGATCTCCCGTTGGAGGCGAAGCTCTTGTTGTTTCTTGGCAAACCGAATATTAATTCGGGTAGCTGACCGAATCAGATTGTCCAGAGCAGATGGAAAGTCCCGACCAGTGAGCTCGTCTTTAAAACGCCCTGAAAGGCCTTGCCAGAAGGTCGCCACCAAAGCCTCATTATTCCAGTCCAGCTCAGAGCCTAGGGTGCGGAACTGCACGGAGTAGTGACCCACAGTGGAGTCGCCCTGATGGAGACAGAGCAGAGCTACAGCGGCGGAGGAGGTGTGGCCAGGTTCCTCGAAGACGGTGCTGAACCCCTGGAGGAAGGTTTGTAGATTTGCTGTCAATGGATCTCCTCGGTCCCATAGCGGAGTGGCCCAGGCCAGAGCTTCGCCCGTTAGGAGGCTAATTATGAAGGCCACCTTAGCCCGCTCGGTAGGGAATTGATGCCCCAACATCTCAATGTGGATGGAGCATTGACTGATGAAGCCTCTGCACTTCTTTGGATCTCCATAATAGCATGAGGGAAGTGGCAGATGCAGAGATGGTCCCGTTACAAGAGCAGGTGGTGCCATAGCTGCAGGAGCAACTAGTGCTGGCGTGAAGGCGGCAGCCGCAGGCGGAGATAGACGGGCCGCAAGGTTCTGCATCATGGCCGAGAGCTGGTCAATACGCTGGCTCTGCTGAGCGATGGCCGTCGTGACGTCCCAGAGTTCGGGCAGGGGGGGAAAGGCCATTTCAGCGAATCCACCGAACCTTTACAGACAAGGGCCCATGGATTCCGCCAGGGTACCTCTGCCCGAACTCTGGGACGTCACGACGGCCATCGCTCAGCAGAGCCAGCGTATTGACCAGCTCTCGGCCATGATGCAGAACCTTGCGGCCCGTCTATCTCCGCCTGCGGCTGCGCCTTCAGCCAGCACTAGTTGCCCCTGCAGCTATGGCACCCCCTGCTCTTGTAACGGGACCATCTCTGCATCTGCCACTTCCCTCAGCTATTATGGAGATCCAAAGAAGTGCAGAGGCTTCATCAGCCCAATGCTCCATCCACATTGAGATGTTGGGGGCATCAATTCCCTACCGAGCGTGGCTAAGGTGGCCTTCATAATTGCCTCCTAACGGGCGAAGCTCTGGCCGGGGGCCACTCCGCTATGGACCGAGGAGATCCATTGACAGCAAATCTACAAACCTTCCTCCAGGGGTTCACCCACCGTCTTCGGGAACCTGGCCCACACCTCCTCCGCCGCTGTAGCTCTGCTCTGTCTCCATCAGGGCGACTCAACTGTGGGTCACTACTCCGTGCAGTTCCGCACCCTAGCCTCTAAGCTGGACTGGAATAATGAGGCTTTGGTGGCGACCTTCTGGCAAGGCCTTTCAGGGCGTTTAAAGACGAGTCACTGGTCGGGACTTTCCATCTGCTCTGGACAATCTGATTCGGTCAGCTACCCAATTAATATTCGGTTTGCCAAGAAACAACAAGAGCTTCGCCTCCAAGGGAGATCGCCCGACATGCCGGCTACCTCGTCTGGCTCCCGTGTTCCAACGACCTCCCACTTCCTCCGCCATTGGTTCCCGAGGACGAACCCATGCAGGTCGAGAAAGCCCACTTGACCCAGGAAGAACGCTCGCAGCTTCGTCTGAGGCAGATATGCTTCTACTGTGCGGTTCGGGCCCCTTTCCCATTGGGAACTGTCAGTGCGCCCGCGAAACTCTCCCACCTATGGCTCGCAGGAGAGGCATCCCTAGGTGTCAGTGCGGCCTCTCCCATCTGCCCCATTCCCGTACTTGGGGAATTTCACCGGACAGCACCGTTCAGCCACCTTCCTTCCTTGATTCGGGGTCCGCGGGAAATTTTGTCAGCAAAGCTCTGGTCTCCAAATTTGGGTCTCCCGGTGACCCCTCTGCAGAAATCCAGGATCATTTCCCCCGTCAGTGGCGAATGCCTAAAGGACGCTATTCGGTTCTGCACTGACCCTCTCACTTGCAGATAGGCGCCCAACAAAAGGGAGACTCTGAAACTTCTTGTCCTGCCCTCGCTCCTTTTCAGAAATCCTCCTGGGCCTTCATTGTTGCAAGACCATGCTACGACCTTGAATTTGGAAAAACGGGCGAGGTTATCCGTTGGGGCCTCGCGTGCCACTCCCGGATGCCTTCCTGTACTCCGTTCTGCTTACGGCCCGCCTCTGTAAAGTCTACGAAGCCTCTGCGGGTCAACCCACCCCGTACCAGGATCTTGCCAACGTCTTTTACGAAAGACAGGCCGAAACTTTTGCCCCCGCACCGCCGTTCGACTGTCCTATTGACCTGCAACCCGGTAGTACTCCTCCCCGAGGCAGAGTCTATCATCTTTCTGTCCCGGAGGACTAAGGCTATGTCGGAGTATATCCAGGAGAACTCCGTAAAGGCTTCATACGCAAGTCTTCCTCACCTGCGGGGACCGGCTTCTTCTTTGTTGAAAAGAAAGTTTGTACTCTCCAACCCCTGTATCGATTATCGAGGACTTAACAAAAATTATTATAAAAAATCGATACCCCCTGCCTTGATTTTGGAGCTTTTTCGATCGCCTTGGGGGCGCAAAAATTTGTTCCAAGTTGGATTTACGGGGACATACAATTTGTTTTCGTATCCCTGAAGCAAAGATTTGGAAGATGGCCTTTAATTTCCAGAGATGGCCATTTTGAATATCTTGTCATGCCATTTTGCCTCTGCAACGCTCCGGCGGTGTTCCAAAACTTTGTCAATGAGTTTCTTCTGCAATCTACTCTATGTCTGTGTTATCGTCTACCTAGATGACATCCAATCTTCTCTCCTGATCTGGAAACTCACCGCCTCCACGTCCGCCAGGTGCTCAAACATCTCCGTGACCACCAGTTATATGCCAAACTGGAGAAATGCTTGTTTGAACGCACCTCGTTGCCCTTCCTGGGTACATTTTCTCGGATCAGGGTCTCCAGATGGACCCCCTCGAAGCTCTCAGCATTCTTACAGTGGCCTAAACCCTGTGGGCCTTCGCTCTAATCCAACGGTTTCTGGGGTTCAAAAATTATTATAGACAGTTCGTCCCGCATTTCTCCATGCCCTCGTGGCCCCACTGGTGGCCCTTACAAAGAAAAATACCAACCCTAAATCTTGGCCGACAAAGCCCAAGAAGTTTTTGGGATCGTCTTAAATCAGTTTTCGCTTCTGTTTTTAGTTCTGTCTCGTCCGGACCGCAGCGTTCCGTTTGGTCCTAGAAGTGGACGCCTCCTCATGCAGGCGCTGTCCTCCTACAAAAAGTCCTCCTCTGGGAAACTACATACTTGCGCTTCTTCTCAAAACCTTCACCCAAGCTGAAAAGAATTATACTATTGGTGATCGCGAATTACGGGGCCCTTAAGTTAGCCTTAGAAGAATGGCGGCACTTGCTGGAGGGAGCTCGCCACCCCATCTATATATTCACTGATCACAAAATTCTTCTCTGTCTGCAGTCTGCCCAATGACTGAACCCTCGGCAAGCCAGGTGGTCACTTTTTTTCGCCCGCTTTGATCTTCTTCTCCACTTTCGGCCAGCTGGGAAGAACATCAGCGCAGACGCCCTCTTTAGATCTTCAGACACAGTGGGCCTGGAGCCACCTCTGCAGCATATAATTCCTCCTGAGCGTCTCCTCACGGCGGCCCCCGTGGATCTTCAACATCTGCCTCCTGGGAAGACCTGTCATGCGGCCCCGAATCCTGAAGTGGGGACATGCCTCACGAACAGCGGGTCATCCTGGAGTCCATAAGTCCCTGCAGCTAATCGCTCGTTACTATTGGTGGCCCATCTCGCACAAGATGTTAGAGACTTTGTCCTGGCCTGTACCTCCTGTGCCCGAATAAAGTCCCTCGTCTCAGACCCGCGGGGTTTTCTTCAGCCTCTCCCGGGGCCAAAAGACCCTTTGGTCCATGTAGCCATGGACTTTGTTACGGACCTCCCGGCCTCCTCTGGAAACACTGTCATCTGGGTGGTGACAGATAGATTCTCAAAGATGGCTCATTCTGTTCCCCTGCCCGGGTTACCTTCTGCACCCCAGTTGGCCCAGCACTTCTTTCAGCACATTTTTCGTTTGCACGGTCTCCCATTGCATATCATCTCGGATAGGGGGGTCAAGTTTGTTTTGAGATTCTGGCGGGCTCTATGTGGTCAGTTGCAGGTTCAGCTAGACTTCTCGTCTGCATACCACCCTCAAACTAACGGGCAGGTAGAGAGGGTTAACCAAGTTTTAGACACCTACCTACGACATTTTGTATCCGCCTGTCAGGATAACTGGTCTGACCTCCGCCCCTGGGCAGAATTCTCATATAATTCACTAGACTGGAGCTTCTCCTTTTTTCATTTGGGCTACATCCCCGCTCGCCTCTCCCTCTGGCTACCTCATGTCACGTTCATGCCGTGGATGCACAGATGCGGGACATCAAGGCACTGTGGCAAGTCATGCGACAGGCCCTTCTACGGGCCTCCGCTCACACCAAAGTCCAGGCCGACAGGTACCGTAGACCTCCGCCCCTATTTAAGCCAGGTGATAGAGTTTGGTTGTCCGCCAAATACATTCGTTTCAAGGTGCCCAGTTATAAGTTAGGCCCTAAGTATTTGGGCCCTTTTGTTGTACTTCGGCAACTAAACCCGTTGTCCTACAAGCTCCGCTTGCCTCCTACCCTGCGTATCCCGAACGCCTTCCATGTTTCGCTCCTTAAGCCTGTGGTGCTAAATCTATTCTCCCGTGGATCTGTCTCGCATTCTCCTGTGTACAACGCTGATAACATCTTTGAGGTCAAGGAGGTGCTGGCGGAGAAGGCAGTGAGGGAGAAGTGGTTCTTTCTGATTTACTGGAAGGGGTTCGGGCCGGAGGAGCGTTCGTGGGAACCTGAGGCTAATCTGTCACCTGACCTCCTCTCTAAATTCCGTTAAATGAGGGGGAGACCTAAGGGGGGGTACTGTCTTGGGGGCTGACGCGGTTGCCGTCGCCCCCCGCGGCCGCCCCCCCTGCCCGCAGGGGGTCCGGCACAGGTGCCGCGGCTCCCCGCGACCATCCCCCTGCTGCCCGATCCCTGGCGCCGGCTCACTTACCCGTCCACGCTCCGTTGCACGCTGCTCCTGCCTGTCCTGGCCGCTGCGCGCGTACCCGCTGCTTAGAGCGCCCGCGCTACGGCTGGTCTGGATTTAAAGGACCAGCGCCCCAGTAACTAGTCTATTGCAGGCCGCTGGTCCTATATAAGGAATACGCCCCTAGCACTCTCTGCCAGATTGTTGGTGTGCGTTGCCTAGTCTTGAGAGTGTTGGAAGTCCTGTCTGATTACCCGTGTACCAGTCCGTTCCGCTATGTTTCCTGACTTTGCCTGTTTGCCGCCTGCCCTGACCTTCTGCCCGTCTCTGGCCACAAACCTCTGCCACCTGCCCTGACCTCCTGCCTGTTCTGGATTTCGATTCTGTACCACGCATTACCCCGGCCGCCATCACAAGCAAGTCACGTCACGGGTGGCGACCTGGTATCCTCACGCTGCAGCAAGTCCATCCCGCTTTGTGGCGGGCTCTGGTGAATACCGGGGGCTACTAAGACTCCGCTCCCTGGCGTGGCTTAACTATTATCGCTTGCGGTGGTCCAGCGAATCCACTGAACCATTACCGTTATGTTCTCTGTGTTTAATAACCAAGGCTACACTTTTAAAACTTAATGAATCACCTTGTATTGTCTTCATTGTCTGCAAATTGAGATTTTACTCTGCATCATGCTGTTTCAGAGAGACACAGACAGCTTCAGACTCACACTGGTCAGGCTGTGGGTGGTTCTATTGCAGTGATTAGCATAATTAGCTCCTCTATAACTAGCTATGTGTTATAGTGACATAAGTGCAGGAGATTTAATCTGTACTAAGCAAAAACTACAGACTTCCCAAGAGGGAAAACAAGTGTTTCCAAAGGTAATTAATCTAATCTTGTTAGAGATAAAGACTTCTCTGTTTGACTATGGCGACGTCACTCCCTTCTTTCGGTCTAATCAGGAAGAGAGAGCAGGATGGTCACCAGAGAAACTTGTGTGCACTCAGAGAAGATAAAATCTATCCTTACCAGGGCAATATCAAAAGAGTAATGTATTTGGAAAAAGTAATGATTTATCTTTTCCTATATGTTAAAAGCTAATCTTCATAGAAAGAAAACATATAGATAGATAAAAGAGAAAAATCCACAGCATTCTGTCACAGCGATGAAGTAAAAAAAAGTACAAGTACATGAATGAATAAAGCATGAGTTTTTTTTTTGGTTTTTTTTTTTACTTTATTGCTGTGACGGAGTACTTTGGTTGTGGTCAAGACCCATCCGCTGACACCCCCAATTAATTTTACTCTTTTTCATAGATAGGTAGATAGACAGACAGAGACTTGTAAATACATTTTTATTCAGCTCCAGTTAAAAAAGAAAGAAGATATAGGGTGAAAGAAAATAAAATGAAAGGGCATTTTGTTGTTAAACACCAAATTATTAATAGGAAACATTGCTGCTTTGTACTCATTGTACATTGGAGCAAGACAAACTTCTTCATCTTCCTCAACTTCAGTTTCCTTCTCACTGTCCTTGTCATCTTGACCTCCTCGCTCAGCCTTGTCCTTTCTAGTCAGAATCTTATAACACTGACACTTTGTTGTGCTTTTTAATAGCATGCTGTTCTGGTTTGTGTGTAAGTATTTCTTTAAGCTCATCTTTGACTTGAATTTGAAGATTTAGATTACTCAAAACAATAAGGACGGCAACACCAAAGCCGAAAAGCAAAAGACCGGTAGAGATTACGAAATGCAATGCAATAATCATAAAATAACCTACAAAAGAACGAAAACGATATATGTCACGGAAGATATCAAACGAATAACACAAAGATTTTCATTCAGTATTTTAAAAAAGTTTCTTATTGGCTGTATGTGTTGTAAACAGTACCCATCCACTTTAAAGGTTTTGTTCTCTAATGCGTTCACACAGCTATGACAAAATATCGGTTGGGTTATCAAACTAGTTTCTTTATCTTTTTTTGGCACGTAGGGGGGCGGCTTTTGTCCACGGTCTGCGGATTCAAGCCGTCCCCCTTCACAGTGAACTGTTCATGTTCCACCCGAAAACCGGTTGGAAGAATGAACATGTTTTTCGTTATGCTGGTGGTGTAAAAACTAGTGTGAACTAGTGCACAGATTTTCTATTTAAAGAGAACCTGTCACGTAGATTATGCCCTCCTTGCTGAGGACAGCACAAACTAGTGTCAGACCTGCTGTTTCCAGCGCTGTGTCCCTTATTCTGTAAGATGCTGTAGTTTTCGAGTATTTAATGCTCAAATCTGCAGTTTTCAGCCAGAAAACTCAGAGTCATTTTTTTTCATACCCCGCCCACCTGAGGCTAGCCCCGCCCCCCTCAACTGATAAACCTATTACTTTGACTAGGTAGAAACAGGCGAATAACTGTCAGTGGGTGGGGCTAGCCTTTGGCAGGCGGGGCTAACACCTACTCATGAATAAGATTTGAGCATTAAATGCTCTAAAACTACAGCATCTTACAGAATAAGGAACACAGCGCTGGAAACAGCCTGTCTGTCACCAGCTGGTACTGTCCTCAGGTTCCCATTAAGTCTATGTTAAAGTCTATGTGACAGGTTCCCATTAAGTCTATGTTAAAGGTTGACAGTCAGTTTACAGATGCTTTTTAAATCCGAAAAACCGTCTGTAAATCTGACTGCAAACCAGTGCCGTGGGAACATACCCTAAATATCACTGAAGTGGAGATTTCTACTGGACAGCAGTTAGTGACGGTTATCTTCATAACACACGTTTTCCAGCCCTAGCAATATCCATGCATAGAAAAGAATGTATCAGACTCCCAAACCCTTATAGTATGGCCTGGAATGCAATGGTTAGCCCCATCATGTGACAACTAATCTCTTCAAAATATGGGAAAAATGTAAATATGACAATGAGAAATACATGCTGGAGGGCAGCTATGATGAAACATAAGAAATGTTTTAAATCTAGAATATTCATTGTCATTTATACTCAGGAACCAGGTGGAGGCTGAGGCGTCATGCCACACTTCTGTACATGGAAAGACTAGAGTTGCCTAAAACATGTAATAACATGTCTGTAAAGAAACCAAAGTCTATTAAACCTTCCTGGCTACATTTTTTATTACCTCAGGTGTTCTAACCTGACAACCCATACAATGAACGTTATAACAGAATCACAGCATAGATAAATGGAAGAAGATGTTGTTCACTTTCCATGTTAACCCCACATTTTTCATAGTCATTTTCTATAATTATGAAGGTATACAAGAATTCTTACCCACTAAAGGACAGGAGGATATAAGATATAAGATATAAATACGAATTATAGGACATACTTGCTCCCATATCTGCAACTTGCTGTGACTCTGTATCGAAAGAGTTAGTCTCTATGCAGATTGTTTATGTCAGCACAGATTGTGACATCACCACATTGTAAGAATTCCAACATGATGTTAGCGGCAGAACTGTGACATCATCAAGTAACCACTTCCTTTGATTTTTATGTTTTCTGAAGCTGGTCTAAATGGATGGTAGAAAGATCAAGCCAGAACAGACTCAGTTAGAAGTAAATTTACTTAGAAGGGTTGTCTCAGCATGCTGTTTTACAACCCAGCTTCAGACTCACACTTCTTGGATAGGTTATGGGTGGTTCTGGGGCAATGATGGACATATCAGCTCTGCTTTTCCTAGCTGATCGTGATAGAGTGGAAGCTAGAAGAAAAATACGGTCCCCGGCGCTCGTCTATAAAAACTTCCAAGAGGCACAAAGGGTTGAAAATAAAGATTTTTAATCAGAGTAAAAACTCATGAAAAAGGCTGTAAAACCTAATAAGAACATAAGTACATAAAATCACTAACGACGCGCTTCTCGCCGAGACCGGCGCTACCTCAGGAATTGTGATTACTGATTATTCATTGTGATAGAGTGACATGAGTGCTAAAAGTTTGTAAACTGTAGTGCACAAATCTACAGAGTTCTAAAGGGTTAAGGCTTCTTAGTAAGTAAGCGAGTGGGTCATCATCCCGACTACTGATTCAGGCTGTAAGAAAAGAGAGAGGTGGTTGGTAAGGTTGCTTTCACACAGTGCAGTATTGGTACTGTTTTAACTGCGCTCCAATTAAACGACCTTTATAACCAGCAAGCTTCTTTCAGTTGTCTAAATTTTTCAGAAAGGTGTTTCAAGTAATTACTGTGTTTCAGGTCTTGTGGATTACACTAATTGATTACTCACTTTCCAAACAGTTTAGATAAGTGAAAGAAGCTAGCTGGTAATAAAGGTCATTTAATTGGAGAGCAGTTAAAATTGCACCAAAACTGCGCTGTGTGAAAGCACCCTAACTAGGAAAACCTGTCTGCAAAAGTAGGTGATAAGATTTGCTCCTAGCTCTGAAGAGACGGAAAATCAGTATTTGATAATAGTCTATTTACCTTTGCCTACATGTTTAAAGCGAATCAATGAAATATCCCTTCTATCCCTTCATGCAAATGAACATGTTACATCTAAACTTCCTGAAGGGGGTAAAGTCTGCTCCATACACAGTGGGTGCTAGCTGCCAGGAATAGCAACAGCACTGATCCCGGTACTGAACCATTTAGATGCTGTGGTGAAGCGTATTGTAGCATCTAAATAATTAGTATATGGGACTGCTGTCCTTTGCAGCCCCCAAACAATGTGATTGTGGAGTGCCATTTGGCTCAATTCAAAGAAATGTACTGGCAGGAAAAAAATCTTTAAATAAATCATTTACTGTGTATCAAAAATATAAAACATTATATAGGCCTCAGGCGTAACAAACTTATTCATGGAAGCACGCTCATCCTCAGTTAGAATATATCTGAAAAGTTCATCATATCAGTCTCCAGCCATTAGACCGGACGCTGCCGAGGAGCTGAACCATCTGCACTTGGTGCGGTGCATCTGCGACGTTGCAAAGGTAGATCCGTCTTCTTCAAGCATGCATGGTGAGTATCTGAGCATGCATATATACCTACCTGTTCAATTGTTTTTCTTCTACAAATAATAGCCCTAATTTACAAATGATAGAAACGTGCCCAAAAACATATAAACATGAAAGTGAAAAACCTATACATTTACCTATATAACATCTAAAAATCGTATTATATAAAATGGCTTTAAATTCAACATTTCATTTAAGCCACTGCAGCCTGGGGCCTTATTAAGGCTTCCGTAACTGCCATGTTAGTACACCTGCCATGTTGTTACAACCATAGGAATGGTGTAATAGGTGATGAATGAAATGCCTGGATATGGCAGCACTTCAGTACAGTTATGTATAGGACAAGCAAAAAGTCATTCTGACCCCCCTAAAAGGGGAAAAAAGTTAAAGACACTCCCCTTTAAAGGAAAAAGAAAAAGTTTTTATTTTTTTTACCTCTTATGGCCGGACCTTTTTGGCCCTTTCCAAGAGCCCCATTTTTAAAAACTCCTGTGTCACTTTGTGGAAAAACCTTTTGCCACTTTTTTCCCATCCATGTGATTAAGAGGTTTTCTCGGTACATTGTGCTTTTAAATTGTATATTTTTGGCCATACAATCCTTTCCATTTTAAAAGTTAAAAAAAACTCTGCAAGTTAGACAGATAGTTTTCCCCCTCAAAAAAAGTTTTTTAAAATTCTCTACCCTATGTCTAAGTAGGCTGGCATCATTTTTAAATTTTTTTTTTTTTTTTTTAACCACATTAGGCGGCTTTAAAATTTAGTAGTCATGTTTCACATTTTCAAGAAAATTAGCAAAATAGATTTTTTAAAGATCACTCCAGTTCTGATGGGGCTTTCAGGGGCCTGTGTGTTAGATACCACCATAAAAAACCTATCTAAGAAACTAGACCCCTTCAAGTATTTAAAAAAGCATTTAGGAAGTTTGTTACCCCATTAGGTATTTCACAGAAATTAAAGCAAAGTGGAGGTCAAATTTCAAACTTTCATTTTTTTTGCAGATTTTCAATTTTTATCCATTACTCACCGGAACACAGTAGATGTGACCCGGGAAACGAAACTCAACATCGATTCTCCAGATTCTGCTATTTTTACAGATATCCCATATGTGGCCCTAGTACATTATTTGGCTCAACCGGAAGCTCCAGAATAGGAGGAGCACCTACTGGACTCTGGAGTCTCATTTTCATTAGGGTTTTATTTAGGTTTGCAGACACCCTAAGGTGCTAAAACTTAATAAACTCCCATAAAAAGACCCAGTATTGGAAACTACACCTTTAAGGAATATATCCAGGGGTTTAGTGAGTATATCGACCCCACAGGTGTTTCACAAAATTTTTAGCGTTAGGCTCTGAAAATGAAAAAAATATTTTTTTTTCCAACAATCTGCAATTTTAGCTGAAAATTTTTCATTTTTACAAAGAATCCTGGAAAAAAAAGCATCCCAAATTGTGTTACGCAATTTCCTCCAAGTTCGGCAATACCTTACATGTGGGTATAAACTGCTGTTTGGGCGCATGACAGAGCGTACAATGAAGGGCGGAGTAGGTGGCTTTTGGAACGCAGATTGTGGTGGGGTCATGTCGCA
The DNA here is from genome assembly GCA_025379985.1 of Phyllomedusa bahiana. Lineage (NCBI taxonomy): Eukaryota > Metazoa > Chordata > Amphibia > Anura > Hylidae > Phyllomedusa > Phyllomedusa bahiana. Next base: position 54,229 of record JAODAL010011872.1, on the reverse strand, counting down.
TTTGCAAAGCCCCCAAAGTACCAGAACAGGTGAAACCTTCCAGAAGGTGCCTGATTTCAGATTCAACACCCCTCAGAGATCTCATCTAGGGGTGTACTGTGCATTTTGGGTGCACAGGTGTTCCAAAGACTTTTTTTTTCAGCATTGAGCCATGAAAATGGGGGAAAAAACACACTTCCACCATAGTTTTTTGGGCTTCATTTTTACAGTGTTTGCCATACGGGATAAATGACAAGATAATTTTACTATGTGGTTTGGTACAATTGCAAAGATATAAATTTTATAGAGTTTTTTTATGTTTTATTACTTTTACATGATAGACATGCATTTATAAGAAAAATTCACTTTTATGTCAACATACTCTGACAGCCATAACTTTTTATTTTTATGTATACGGAGCTAATTATGGGCATCTTTCTGCGGAATGAGTTGATGTTTTTATTGGTACCATTATGGGGTGCATATGAAGCTTTGATCCCTTTTTATTAAGGTTTTTGTGAGGCATTTTGGACAGAATACAGCAATCCTGTTAGTGTTTTTAATTTTAATTTTTTACAGCGGTCACCTTGCGGTATAAATGACTTGCTACCTTTACTCAGAAGGTCAATAAAATTACAGCAATATCCAGTTTGTATATTTTTTATGTTTTATTGGTTTTACACAATAAAAACACTTTTATTCATAAAGGAAAACACGTTTTGGCATCACCATAGTCTGCAAGCCATAACTTTTTTACTTTTCTGTGTACAGAGCTGTATAGCAGCTTGTGTTTTGCGGGATGAGTTGACATTTTTATTGGTATCCTTTTTGGGGGGACAAGGCTTTTTGATCACTTTTAAATCCGTTTTCTGGAAGGCAGGGTGAAAAAATACTGCAGTCCTAGTAGTGTTTTTTACTTTTAACAGTGTTCACCATACAGTATACATGACAAGTTAGTTTTACTCCCTGGGTCGAGACGATTATGGATATACCCAGTTTATATAGTTTTTTGTGGAAGCACTTTTTTTTTTTTTTTTACAAAAAAAAGGGTTTTTATTGTGTAAAACAATATTTATGCATCGCTGTCTTCTGATAGCCATAACTTTTTTTATTTTTTCCGTATACAGAGCTGTGTAAGGGTTTTTTGTGGGATAAACTGATGTTATAATTGGTAATTCTTTGGTGATTATATGAGTTTTTGATCACTTATTTTATGTGCTGCGGGCTGAACAAAAATCGCAATTCTATAACTGTTTTCTTTTATTTATTTTATTTTACGCCGCTCACCATAAGGGTTAAGTAACATGATATATTTATAGCGTGGGTCGTTATGCACGTGGTGATACCAAATATGGGTATTTCATTTATTTTTAATCTTTTTTGGGGTGATTGGCGTGTGTAAAGGGGAAAAGGACGATGTACTTGTTTTTATTTTTCGTGTTTGTGTTTTACTTTTTTTAAAGTGTTTTTTACTTTTACACATTTTTTTTTTCACTTTTCCCCAGAGGGGATTTGTATCAGCGATCTTCAGATCACTGATACAAGGCAGATCAGTACACAGCATTGCTGCTGTATACTGGTCTCCATGGTGACTGTCACTCACCATGCCCACAATGCATTGCGGGCATGGTAATGTCAACAGACAGCCTGGATGCTTTAGTAAAGCATCCGGGCTGTTGGGTAAGAGACTAGTAGCGGCGCTGGGTGCCGCATACTGTGATGATCGCAGGCAGGAGGAGCTCACTCCTCCTGCCTGTAACTTCGCAATCGCGACCATGATAGGTCGTGATAGCGAAGGGTTAATCTCCTGCGGCTAGAGTGAGCTCCAACCGTGGGTGATTAACCCTTCGCTATCGTGACCTATCATGATGCCATAGGTAATATACCACTGGTCCCTTGCCGTGATCTTGCGAGCTCTGCTTGTGAGCTCGCAAGATCGCCATGACGTACCCATACGTCAATTTGCAGGAACCCCTTCCTGACCATGACGTATGGGTACGTCAAATGTTGGTAAGGGGTTAATGTAACATAAAACACACTTATAGAGAGAAGGGATGGAGAAGAGTGGAGGCAGAGGTTCTTCGAGAAATACTACTCCCAGCAACCAGACGCACTGTGATAAGACTTTTAGTACTACTAGCTCTGCAGTGCAGAGCCATAACTTAATGGGGTCGTCTACATACTTATTTTTTTCATAAATTTATGCTGGTGCTGCAGTAACAAAATATTAAACAATTATACTCACCCCTGTTGTCAACATGGTTCTTGTGCTGCCGCTGTCTCCCTGGACCTACTGTTTACATCTTGGTCCTTTAAGTCAAAACGTCAGTTGCTGCAGTAATCACACGATATTTCCTCATATACGGTGGGGAAAATAAGTATTTGATACACTGGCAACTTTGCAAGTTTTCCCACCTACAAAGAATGGAGAGGTCGTAATTTTTTATCGTAGGTACACAACTATGAGAGACAGAATCTATAAAAAAAAAAAATCCAAAAAGTCACATTGTATGACTCACCTCAATTGCAGTGCTGCTGCCGTTGCTGGGCCTTCTGTTTACTTCTGCCTCCCCTTCATCAACTTGTGCAAGCTGCAGCCACTGATTGGCAGTAGCGATGAGCGAACACTAAAAATTTGGAGTTCGAGTGGAACCTCCAATTTCGAACCCCATTGAAGTCAATGGGAGAAAATGTTCTGGTTAATTTTTATACCTATACAGGTGAGGATAAGCTGCAATTAGCATCCATAACAGTAAAATGGATATGTAGAACAACTTAGTGAAGCATATTTGGCTCTAAGAGTCACAGAAAAAAATTCAGAGGCTAGAATAATTCATTCGTGTCAATGGCTAACTGAAAAGATGAGGACAGCATAGCTATAGGAGGTGCAGTGCTAGCAGCTGCTACGGGGCCCCTTTGACACATAAGAAGGCACTGGTAATGGAAATGGCACATGGTAACTGGCCGGAGCCCCCTGTCACTTTTTGCGGTGGCAGGAAGAACATCCCAACGGGGTACATGGAGGTTCAGCTCGAAGGGCCGTAGTTATAGGGGGTTAACTGGTAGCCAGGGCTGCCATTAGTCATCTATTAAGCGTTTCAGGACCCCATGCATCTAAATGAAATGGGGGCTCCCACCCATTACTAGTTCCCATTTTTTAACATATCACTGGGCCCCTTTTTGAATAGGGCCCTTGACAGGAGTATTGCCCTATTGGCACCCCTGACAGTTACCATGTGCCATTTCCAATACTGGTGTCTACTCATTTGTCAAAGGGGTTTTTGGGACACCTCACGATTCAGGGCCCCCGTAGTGGCTACTACCACCAGTGGTGCCCACAGGGCAGTACTCCTGTCACAGGCCCTAATCTAAAAGGGGCCCACAAATATGTTAAAAAAATAGGAAGGAGTAATGGGTGGGTACCAACTTTGAGTTGGCTGTATGGGGTCTGAAATGATTATTAGATGACTTACGGCAGACTGACTGATGACTGATGTTAATAGATGACTGATGGAATGTGTATTTCACATTGTGAAGAAGACGTGCTACAGTTTACTAGTCAGTGACATCAGCAACCGGAGTAACAAAATCGTCAGAGATCCATTCTTGGTTCATTTTGATAAATGTCAAACGATCCACATTCTCGGGGGAAAGACGGATACGTTTGTCAGTTATCACCCCGCCAGCTGTGCTCAATGTTCGTTCCGAGATAACGCTGGCTGTTGGGCAGGATGAATCTTCTATAGCGTGCCAAGCCAGCTCATGCCATTCATCCAGTTTGGACACCCAGAAGTCGAATGGGTGAAGACCAAGTCCAAAAAACATTGGGGTTGAGCAGCAGGTACTCATGGACCATGCTCTTAAGGCGGTCTCTGTGTAGACATCTGCCACACTGCCTGCTGCGGCTACTTGCCATTCTACTGCTGGCGCGTTGCTGACGTTGTTCCACCATGACATTCGAATGTGAAGAAGATGCAACAGATGTCTCAAGTTGGTCAATAAGCACTGTCTCAAATCCCTGCATTCTAGAGTCAATTTGTGTGGGTGGAAGGAAATTGCTCACTTTTGTCTTGTAACGTGGATCAAGGAGGATGGCCAACCAGTAATCGCTGTTCATTTTGATTGCCTTGATGTGTGGATCATGCTGCAGGTAATGTAGCATCCAAGCACTCATGTGAGATATGCTGCCGGGATCTCCCAAGCCTCGGGGTTGAGGGGCACTAAACAGGTCTTCCTCTTCCTCCTGTAATCTGTGCCAACCTCTTACCACTGAAGGGTAATCGCTACCGGTGGCGTCCACCCCTGCCTCCTCATCCTCCTCCCCTCCCTCGTCCTGACTGTCCCCAGAGCCCTGGCTAGCCTCATGCGCTGTACTCTGTGAGCTGAATTGTCGTCCTACACCCGCCTTGGACCTAGAACCACCACCTAAAGAAGACCTATAGAATTGGGAAACAGTCGGGCTTTCTACATCCAACGGCGAGTAAGGTTCTGTGTCCACATCCTCCCCCTCCGTCACTGCTGGGACCTGCTGCCGCAGAGTGCCTAAAGATTGTTGCAGTCAAAATATGACCACAGTGGTCATGCTGACAATGCCATCGTCCTGAATGACCATGTTGGTGGCCTCTTCAAAACTGCCAAGGATGGTGCAGAGATCCTTCACCTGTCTCCACTCTCTATGGGTCAACACCCTGAGGTCTGCACCACTGCTAGTCAGGCCATGCAACACATCATACTGCATAGTGGCATTATGCTGCTGCCACAATCGCTGGAGCAAGTAGAGGCTGGAATTCCAGCATGTTGCCACATCGCATATCAGATGGTTGACGGGGAGGCCCAGATGATGCTGCAACGCTGATAGTCAGGCCGAAGCAGGGTGCGAACGCCAGAAGTGTAAGCTATGACCTCGAGCTTTCCTCAGCAGACAGTCATGACCCGGGTAGTACTTGAGAAATTTCTGATTATACGAGAGCACTTGCCCCTCTATTTAAAATTTGAAAAAAAGCCTTATGTAGCACCCTCATATCCTTATGCTTAAGCAACAGTGAAATATTTTGCAAAAGATATTGTGATATTATGCCATAAATGCATAGAGAATGAGGTCAAGGAGTTCAGGTTCCTTTCCATGAGTGCGGACGAAGTGAGCTTCTCTTGGTTCAGCTGGCTGACTCTTCAGTTCCACCCAGGTGCCCTTCTCCTCGGCTTTCTTTTTTTCCCTTCATTTTCCTTGACGCTCTGGAGGAAACTATCTCTGCTCTTGGAGTGGCGAATGTGCTCCACACGGACGTTGATTCTTTTGGAAAGGATTTTACCCTTGATCTGTTTGTTCACAATTATACTCACAGCATGCAGTATAACATTGTAGATCCTACCAGTTTTGACATAATAGCATTTATGTGGCATGCCTTTTTATATGGTGTACATTCCCTTAATGTAAACAATGTTGCCCTTTTTGTAGATGTGCATGTATGTTGACAAAGGCACAACATCATGTTTACGGAAGGGTCTGGAGAACATATACCGGGTTCCACGCCTTTTGCCTCTTGTGTTCGTCATTTTTGCACCTTAACGATGGCGAGTCCAGCGGAAAGAGAGGGACCAGCTTCCTTCTACTCCTCTGAGTGCATCAGCGATTGGGTGTCACAGCAGACAAAATCATCCTCTTTGGCCTCTTGATCTTCTGACCCCAACCACATTGTGTAATCAAAGAGCTCTTCAGAATATGGATTATCTAGTGCGGTCTATTGGGTGACATTTGGCCCAGGTTTGATTCAGTTTGGACTGATGATGATGATGACGATATTTGTGGCCATGACTGAGAGGAAGAGGAGTTAAAACCGCGGGATGGCTGATGTGTTAACCATTGAAGAACAGATTGGCGCCATCCTTCAGAAATGAGACGCACAGGGAACTGATCAAGCGATGACAGGCCTGACGGTCCTGCGACTGATGATGTGCTTGCCTGTGTGTTGTTCGGAATACTGGAAGGAGAGCCTTGTCTTGTACCTCTAGCTCCACGTCATACACCCCTCCTTACTCTCTTACCACCTCTAGTTCGCTCCATTTTCAAAAATATAAATATTAAAAATGTCAAGTTTTGTTCACAATCTCTTCTTGAAGAACTGTACTCCAAAGACAGCAAATCAAAAGTGTTCTTAAATCCCTATAATTTCCAACTGGCAACTAGGATTAGAAATATAACTTTTTCTATGAAATATCTGTGAAATGGGGTCTTATGAAAGAAGCGTGACAGCAAGACAGTACATCAAAAGTGTTCTTAAATGCCTATATTTTGCAACTGACACATAGGAGTAGAAATAGAATTCTTTCTATGGAAAATCTGTGAAATGGGGTCTTATGGAAGAACCCTGAAAGCAAGACAGCACATCATAGTGTTTTTCAATCTCTATCAATTGGCAACTAGATTAGAAATAGATTTTTTTCTAGGGAATAATCTGTGAAATGGGGTCTTATGGAAGAACATGCAGCAAGACAGCACATCAAAAGTGTTTTTGAATCCCTATAATTGGCAACTATGATTAGAAATATAATTTTTTCTATGGAAATATCTGTGAAATGGGGTCTTATGAAGAATGGTGAAAGCAAGACAGCACATCAAAAGTCTTCTTGAATCCCTATAATTGGCCTATATTTTGCAACTGACACCTAGGATTAGAAATATAATTCTTTCTATGGAATATCTGTGAAATGGGGTCTTATGGAAGAACTGTGAAAGCAAGACAGCACATCAATAGTGTTTTTCAATCTCTATAATTGGCAACTAGGATTAGAAATAGATTTTTTTCTAGGGAAAATCTGTGAAATGGGGTCTTATGGAAGAACCATGGCAGCAAGACAGCACATCAAAAGTGTTCTTGAGTCCCTATAATTGGCAACTATGATTAGAAATATAATTTTTTCTATGGAATATCTGTGAAATGGGGTCTTATGGAAGAACTGTGAAAGCAAGACAGCACATCAAAAGTCTTCTTGAATCCCTGTAATTGGCCTATATTTTGCAACTGGCAAATGGGAGTAGAAATAGAATTTTTTCTATGGAATATCTGTGAAATGGGGTCTTATGGAAGAACCGTGACAGCAAGACAGCACATTACAACTGTTCTCGAATCCCTATAATTGGCAACTCGGATTAGAAATAGAATTTTTTCAATGGAATATCTGTTGAACGGGGTCTTAAGGAAGAACCCTGGCAGCAAAACAGCAAATCACTACTGTTGTAGAATCCCTATATTTTGCAACTAGCAAATAGGATTAGAAATATAATTTTTTCAATGGAATATCTGTTGAATGGGGTCTTAAAGAAGAACCCTGGTAGCAAAACAGCAAATCACTACAGCAGACATGCACTTTTGGGCACTCAGATTGAAGATGTGAACGATACAGGCAGCAATTTAAAACTCTCTAACTTTTCCTGTGTATAATTCCCTAAGCTTTCTGCCCCTCCCCCTCAACTAATCTAACTAGCAGCTCTTCCTTTATAAGATTGCTGTGAAATGGGGTGCCTGCATCCATTTGATCATGCAGACACAGAAAACAGTGTGTTCAGTATAGAGAGTAAAGTCAAAATGGCGTTCAACAGGAAATACAGTGTAATAGATAGAACAGGGTCATGTGATTTCATGCATAAAAGATAAAACCAAAAGTCAGCTCACCTATATAGCAGTGATCTGTCACACTTCCGCACGTCCCCTGCTCCAGTAGCATAGAACATATAGGCAATAAATCCAAAAATTGGGACAGCGTATTGCAAGACAGCCAAAAATTGTAATGGTAAAAAATCACAATTTATTTCACATCCATAGATGAATAAAAGCTTTTAGAGGCAAAATAGAGAAACATGAAAAGACATCCTCAAAAAGTACTCATGTGATTTCAGCAGCCAATGAGATCCCAACACCCTCACTGGTGACATTTTTGGACACTTCTCTGTTGTCTGCACTGATTGGGTGTCACCAAAAGTACAGGAAAAAGCAGAGTCAAAGTAAGAAATGGTCAGCGAATGCACGTGTGGAACACGAACTTTACTTTAACTATCATAAAAAGCTTGGTTCTACTCGAGTTCGACAAATACGTAAAGATCGACTCGAACAAACCTTTTCTCGAACGGTTTGATCAACACTAATTGGCAGCAGTGATCACATCATTGCTTGACTTCAGTGTTCGGAACTGAAAACTAAACAAAATGGAGGTTATGTACTATTAAGGACCCTTAACTGTTATCCACAATGAAGACCCACGATAACGAGACTGACTCTTGCTCGGTAGTAAAGCCCATAACATGTCCATTGATTTCAATAAAATCATTGTAATGTTTAATTTACCCACAGTGTGTCATGAATATGTCCCTGAAATGTTATTTTCTTATTATTATTAGTTTGTTTGAGTAGCAACTGCTTCACATCTGATCTATCAGGGAAGCTCGCTTGATCATTCTGTGCAATCAGGGCTCATTAAAGGGTTTTCTGGTCAGGTTGTGGGTGGGTCTATAGCAGAGATTGACATATCAGCTCTACTTATCCTAGCTATTCCTGCTACAGTAGTATACTACACAAGGTTACTACTAAAGGGTAAAAGCTTCTCAATTAATTAGGCAAATAAACACTGTAGCTAGAGAAAAGACTCTGCAGGAAATGACTCACCATGGTTGGAACTGACTGAGGGTTAGCTTAAATCAATCAGATAAAAGACAGACGAGAAAGAGTTGGCCAGTAAGCAGAGAAACTTGTGTACTCTAAGAGGAGATAAAATCTTCTTAATCTCCTGAACAAGCAGAATTTAAAAGAGCAATGTACTTGGTAATAGTCTTCATCTACTTTTCCCTACATGTTAAAATTCAATAATTGTGGTGAGAAAACCCCTTTATAAATGAGTGTTGCTAAATCTATGAAGTTCCCTGGCTTTTGCAGCTTGGTGCAGATTAAAGGTATAAGCTCTGCAATTGTGTCTAGCGCTCTTGTTTATATATTCTGTACCTAGTTATACAGCATTTAAAATATTTTATATCTCTTGCAGTTCAATCTTGTTTGGTTAGTTATAGTCAGTGTGTTTTATTCCTGGTGTTCTTATGTATTTCTTGTTTAGTTATGCCACTGTTCAGTCTTGTTGATTCAGTCTTAGTTCATCCCAATTTATTCAGTATGTTCTTCTTGGTGTGGTCAGGGTCAGTTCTTGTTTGTTGCTGTCTATTATCTGCTTGTATCTATTCCTGGTTGCCATCCTTTTTCATTAGTGTGCTATCACCTGCTTTGTCATCCTTCAAGATCCATCATTCATTGGTAATTGACTCTACTAGCATTTGGTTTGATACATGCTTCATATTTTATTCTCTAGCAACTGCTTAGTTGGTTGCAATTTAGTTCTGCTTAATGGGGTTTTGCCACAAATTAAAATTGACATGGGAAGTTTGCAAATTAAATAATAAACATTTTCACCATTCATCATCATTAAAAATTCTGCACAATTTTTGTTTTAGCTGCTCCTTTAGTGATCCATTGTTAACAGCTCGACTCAGGGGAGACGTCCAAGGAGGGCTGAGAGCGCCTTAGTCCTGGCCAGACATGCTCACACATTACCTCTACTCTCAGGCAGCTACTGAGTGTTCATATCCCAGGTGCTGTCATTCTACTCCCATCCTCTGGGAGTAACAATACAAAGAAATTAAAAAAAGAAACCTCAGTCACGTATGTGCATTGATAAAGAGAAAAAATCTACAGGTTTGGTTCTTGCAGGGATTTGAACCTAGGACCCTTGTGCTGTAAGGCAAAAACTACACTTCTGAGCTACATTGTAGCTACTCACAGCTCTATGCATAAACAGCATTTCTTTGACTAGAGAGAAGAAAGGCCTAATGATGTCATCCTGCTAGGTCACATGATATGCGATTCAAACAAATCTGACACACCCACTTCTGAGCACACAGAGCTGAAGAGCTGAATGCAGGAGGTATGAAATGAGAACGTGGCAAAACCCTTTTAAAGGGAACCTGTCACATAGGTTATTCCCCCTTTGCTGAGGACAGTACAAGCTAGTGACAGACATGCTGTTTCCAGCGCTGTGTCCCTTATTCTGTAAGATGCTATAGCTTTAGAGTATTTAATGCTCAAATCTTATTCATGATCAGGTGTTAGCCATGCCCACCAAAGGCTAGCCCCGCCCAATGACAGTTATTCACATGTTTTTGCCTATTCAAAGTAATAGGTTTATCAGTTGAGGTGAGCGGTGGCTACTCAGGTGGGTGGGTTTGAAAAAAACTGACTCTTTATATGACTCTTTTCTGGCTGAAAACTGCAGATTTGAGCATTAAATACTCTAAAACTACCGCACCTTACAGAATAAGGGACACGGCACTGGAAACAGCATGTCTGACACTAGCTTGTGCTGTCCTTAGCAAGGGGGGCAAAAATTGTGACAGGTTCTTTTTAAGTTCACTGGGTATCTGAGTACTGGGAGTCATAGGTAGAACCCAGTAAAGGCTACTACTGTATCTGAAGACAGATGTTGAAGAGCAATTTAAGTTCAAGAGAATCCAGCACTCCATGGTAAAAAAAATCCAATAGCTTTATTTAGAAAGTCTAATCGGTCCATACAGAAATGTGGAACATTAACCCCTTAAGCCGAACTCCTGAAACGTAGAACATTTTTTAAATTTTTTTTTTAGTTTTTCCCTCCTTGCATTTCAACAGTTGTAACTTTTCTTATTTTTTCAATGACGCAGTTGTATGAGGCCTTGTTTTATTCGAGACAAGTTGTACTTTATGGTGGGAATAGTTTTAAGTTCACTTATTTATAATTGCAGAATTTTTTTTTAAATTTTTTTTAAACAAATGTTTTTGTTTTTTTAATTTTTTTTACACCATTCACATTTCACACTTAATATCTTGTTAGATTAATTCTACAGGATATTACGGTCATGTGGATACCTAATATGTGTAGAGTTTTTCGTGTATCCACAATTATTTTTTATTAAATATTTATTTTTATTTTATTTATTTTTTTATTAATTTTTTTACACTTTTTATGTTTTTTCTTTTTTTAAATCCCATGAAGGGAGATCTGTGTTACTTTTTTTAATTTTTTACACTTATTACACATATTCATATATCCTAATACTTTATAATCAGTGTCAGTCTGGCAGTGATCAGGACAGCACACAGTCTGGCCTGATCACTGGCTTGTTACACAGACAGTCCTGGGGCTACTCTAGGTCCCCAGGGCTGACTGTGCAGCCGTTCACCGGGTGTCCCGATCACCCAACAGAGCAGGGAAACCCTTTGATTGCGCTGCAGTGACGATACGTGGCAATTAAAGGGTTAAAGCACTTGGGAGCGAAGGTTTCCCACACTCCACAGTGCTTGCAGGAGCTGTGCTGGGATCAGGGCTGTGTAGTACAGCCCCGAACGCAGGGCTGCTGCAGCGCCAGGCGCCGCAAACTCCAGTGTCTGCAGCGACATCAAAAGACATCGCTGTAGACGAACTACCTGAAATGCCCACCATCAAAAGGCGTCATTAAGGAGTTAAACAAGCTTATACATTTCAGACAAATGTGTCCCTGTCCACAGCAAGTGGAATAAGAGCAGAGGAAGAGTGGTTAAACATTTGCTGCTGGATTTCCTGTTGGATATTAAAAGGGTATTTTGATATTCAAAAATAATCAGTTGCTCAGGAATGATATAACACATTCAAAATAATTAGAGATGGGCGAATCGAAGTGGAATTTGTTTAGAATTTCAGGAAAACTTCGGTTCTGCACGAGGCCAGTTTATGGTACTTCGTGGGAACGAATTGTCTTTTTTTTTATAAAATGGCCACGAGCACATGGCGTGACATGGGGCAGAGAACTCTGTGAGGAAGAAAGGAACACCCTCAATGACATGTGAAGACATGAAGCCAATTAGCAGCCAGTGGGCTTCTGTGACGTCACAGCCCTATGAATACGGACGCCATGTTAAATTCTCACACTTCTCACTGTGATTCATGTCAATAAGCATCTTGCTGCTGCTGCACTATATTGCACACTTTAGCAAAGAAACTTGTTTTTCAGCTACTGGAGTGAAAGACCTTTACAAGTGTGTGTCATATACACACTTGTTACTCAACCAGCATTATTATTTTGTTTTAGTTTCTGGGGTATTCTCCCTAAAGTCCAGGGTGGGTGTACTTCTGTCCCATACACACCTGAATTCCATCTGGTTGCTCTGTAGGGTATTTCATATCCAAGGCTTAATTTAACCTCTTGATTGTGGGTTAATTTGGAGGAAAATACAGGGTGTCTATATATTTTTGCCCCATATACGCCTAAATTACATCTGGTTGTTCTTTAGGGTATTTCATACCCAAAGCTTAATTAAGCTTCTTGGTTGTGGGTTAATTTGCAGTAAAATGCAGGGTGTTTGTATTTTCTTGCCCATATACGCCTAAATTACATCTGGTTGTTCTGTAGGGTATTTCATACCCAAGGGTAAATTTAACCTCTTGATTGTGGGTTAATTTGGAGTAAAATACAGGGTGTCTGTATTTTTTTGCCCCATATACGCCTAAATTACATCTGGTTGTTCTGTAGGGTATTTCATACCCAAGGCTTAATTAAGCCTCTTGTTTGTGGGTTAATTTGGAGTAAAATACAGGGTGTCTGTATTTTTTTGCCCCATATACGCCTAAATTACATCTGGTTGTTCTGTAGGGTATTTCATACCCAAGGCTTAATTTATCCTCTTGACTGTGGGTTAATTTGAACTAAAATACAGGGTGTCTGTATTTCTGCCCTATATACGCCTGAATTCTATCTGGTTCACTGTGTAGGGTATTTTATACCAAAGGGTTAATTAAGCATCTCGATTGTGGGCTAATTTGGAGTAAAATACAGGGTGTGTGTATTTTTTCCCTTATACGCCTCATTTCCATCTGGTTCACTGTGTAGGGTATTTTATTCCCAAAGGTTAATTTATCCTCTTGTCTGTGGGGTAATTAGGAGTCAAATACAGGGTTTGTCTTTTTATGCCCCATATACACCTCAATTCCATCTGGTTCACTGTGTAGGTTATTTTATACCCAAGGGTTAATTTCTCCTCTTGTTTTGTGGGGGAATTTGAGTCAAATACAGGGTGTGTGTTTTTCTGCTACATACATGCCTGAAATCCATCAACTTCAGACCGGTGGGGTATTTTAATCTGTGGCCAAGAGTTAATTTATTCACTTTTTGTGGCGAATTCTGTGTCAAATCCAGTGTTTGTGTATTTCAGCCCTACATACATCTCAAATCCAGCCACTCCAGTCTCTTGGGATATTGCTATCTGTGGCAAACAGTACATTTTTTCAATTATTGTGGTGATTCTGTTAAATGCTGATACATGTAGAGCCACCCCAAAGAGTGGAGAGGGTGTCATCAGTAACTTTGCATTGACAACAATCATTTTGCCAATGCTTTGATCCTTCAGTGTCCGCTTTCAGTTGGTCAATAATCCATCATTGCTAAAGCCAAAAAGAAACAGGAGTTGATCTCAAAAATAAGTAAATGGAATATTTGCATATCTTCTGTGTTTTGTATCCACTCCTGCTTTTGACTACCTACTCATCTGACAATCCTGATGCAAACACAGGATCATATCATACTAGTCTTACATACTTGCATAGTTTGTCAGGCCGAAAAAAGACATACGTCCATCCAGTTCAGCCTATTGTGCTAAAGTGTTGCTAAAGTATTAAAGTGTTGATTCAGAGGAAGGCAAAAACACCGATGAGGTAGAAGCCAATTGTCCTCATGTTAGGGAAAAAAATCCTTCCTGACTCCAATCTGGCAATCAGAATAAATCCCTGGATCAATGACCCTACTATAACTTGTTATATTACATCTAGTAATGTATCCAGACATTTCTCCAGAATCCTAGTCACTATAACTTGTTATATTACATCTAGAAATGTATCCAGACCTTTCTCCAGAATCCTAGTCACTATAACTTGTTATGTTATCACGCTCCAGAAATGCATCCAAGCCCTTCTTGAACTCTGTTAGTGAATTCACCATGACAATTTCCTCTGGCAGAGAGTTCCACAGTCTCACCGTTCTAACAGTAAAGAATCCCTTTCTATGTTTATGTAGAAACTTTCTTTCCTCAAGACATAGAGGATGCCCCCTTGTTCTAGATAAAGTCCTGGGTATAAATAAATCTTTAGCAAGATCTCTATATTGGCCCTTAATATATTTAAACATATTTATTATGTCCCCCGAAGCCGTCTTTTCTCTAAATAAATAACCCTAATCTTGCTAATCTTTCTGAGTATTGCAGTCCACCCAGTCCGTTTATTATTTTTGTTGCCCGCCTTTGTACCTGTTCAAGCTCTACAATGTCTTTCCTGTGCACTGGTGCCCAAAACTGTACACAATATTCCATGTGTGGTCTAACCAGTGACTTGTATAGTGGGAGAATAATGTTCCCATCATGTACATCTATGCCCCTTTTAATACAACCCATGATCCTATTTGCCTTGGCAGTTGCTGCCTGACACTAGCTGCTACAGTTAAGTTTACTTTCCCTTAGGATTCCCAAGTCCTTCTCCATGTCACTTTTTCCCAGTGTTTTTCCATTTAACATGTAATCATGTAATGGATTTTTCCTCCCCATGTGCATAACCTTGCATTTATCAGTGTTAAACCTCATCTGCCACTTCTCTGCCCAAGGACTCCAACCTATCCAGATCCCTTTGTAATAACACATTATCCTCTATTGTGTGTATTCCTTTACAACTTAGTATCACCCTGAAAAGAAAAAATTTCTACTGGCAATCTGTCACGTCAAGGGGGTACAGTGAGCCCTGACGGGAAAAAACCCAGCCCACTGCCCTGCCACTTGACGTGCTCCCCCTAGTGGGCAGAGTCAACGGCGACACCCCCTGCGCTTAGAAGCGGGGGGGGGCCGTCAGGAGGAAGAAAAGTCACACAGTCCGGGTCAATATAAATCAAACCCAAGCCACAAATCAGACCCAGCGGGATACACGTAACCCAGCCGAGGACACACCCGAACGGTTGCGAGATACAACATCAGAAGACAAGCCAGGGTCAGGGGAACAAGCCGGGTCCGGTACACAGAGAAGAAATACAAAATAAAAAACAAAAAATCAGGAAAACCGGAAAATTTTCCACAGGCGCAGCACCATCAAGCAGGGATTTTAAATGTTTTTTTCCCGGATACGCCCCTGTACTGATTGGAGAGCCTCCGGGCCCTCCCAAATTGGGCGGGTGTACACGCCCCCCTGTCAGGGGGGCGGGGGGCTCTTCACTCACAAAAGCCCAGCAGACTGTCACCAGGGGGGGGGTCGCTATCAACGCTGAGACTCGGCTCCCTCAAGCCGAGCGCTGCCCAGCCCTACAGTCCCCCCCCTTTTAGGGGGGCCAGGGCCCCTTTCCCCCTGGTCTGGGTTTTCCCGGGGAAAAACAGGAAATTTCCCCTCACCAGGTCATCAGCATGGATGGATTTCGCCGGAACCCCTAAACCTCCTCAGGCCCCATACCCCTTCCCAAGGGGCCCTGGTATGTAGAAAAACCCTTTGGACCTTACGAAATCCAAAAAGGGGCGACTTCATATTCAACTCTCCCCCCTATGCAAAAAGGAGGAGGAGGTTAGAGGGCGATCACGGCGAATTACCCTTTAAAAAGTGCAAAAGGAAACACGTTATGTATACGGAGAGACAAGGGAATTTCACCCCATAGCCACTGGGTTAACCACCCCCCCGAACCACAAAGGACTACAAATCGCGGCGCAAGTTTTTCCAGGGGGAATTTCAATCGAGATTTGGGGGGGATAACCTACTTTTTTCCCCCAACCGCAAACCCCAAAACAAGACCCGTCATCGAATTTTTCTTTTGGGTTTCTGGGATGACCAAATTCTTCTGAACTTGGGACCAGAAATGCCCAGTTAAAATGAATTTTCTTCCCAGTAATTACAGTAAAATGGTGGGCCCCCCGACGATACTATCCCGATTGTTAATCAAATTCAACCAAGGTAAGTATTTTACCCCGTCTACCTCTGATCAAACATAACAACAGATTTTTTTTTTACCTTTGATTTACCCTCCCCGTTGCCCATTAGTCCTGGGGGGAAAGGCAGAAAAAGGACAGGGTGATACCCAAAAACTTGCAAAGGGCTCTCCAAAAACGAGAAAAAGAACTGAACCCCTCTGTCCGAAACGAATTCCCGGTAACCCATGAAGCTTGACAAGTGTTTAACAAAGAGTTTTAGCAAGTTTTTTTGGACGACGGTAACCCCCTTAAAGGAACAAATGGGACATTTTGCTGAAACATCCACACCACCCAAATAAAAGTTTTGCCCTCCGAAGGAGGGAAATCTTCATAAAATCCATGGGGAATATGGGTACATGGATGTTCAGGGATAGGGAAGGGGCATAGTTCACCATACGAGTTCTGGGAACCTTAGCCCGGCGCAGATTCACAAATTCCACATAGACCTCAAAAACACGAGGCAATGACGGCCCCAGCATTACGAGAAATAAGTTTTTTTTTTTGCCAGACACCAGGATGCCCCAATAACACGGAATTGAAATTCTTTTAAAAACTAGTACCGTACTGATGGGGCAAAGACCTTCGAAATAGGGCAATTTTGCAGGGCTCATACCTGGTGGGACTTTAAACCAGGGCTAAATCAGGGGAAAAAGCTGAGACAATAAAAATATAAATTTGGGGTTCTGTAGTTTCACTGAGCCTTTTCAAATAATAGGTTTAAAATGGGGGCCTCCACTCCCCCCCCACTTTATCACAAAATTTCCTGTTTAAAATTCAGAACTGCTCCCCCAATAACAAAGGTGACAGCATTCCCAACATCCCATAAGGGCCCCTAAATTAGATTTATGGTTTTCCCAAAATGTGATACCAAGGAGCCATAATATTTTTTAAATGCCCATGTGGGCCCGGAATGTAGGGGAGACATCAGACCCGTTAAAACAGGTTAATGAGCATAGGTCAGTATTAAATTGTATAAGAAAAAGCAAACTACCGCAGTGGAGATCGTGACCTGCAGACGAAATACGGAAAGAAACAATTTGGGAAACGACGGTAGCTAGGCACTTTTGGAGGCACGCCATGATCTAGTGATCGGTGGTGCATTTTTGGGAGGGGGGCTTCTTCCGATCTTTTGGCAGTTACTAATAAATTTGCTAAGACGTAAACTTATTGGATCGCACATTAAAAACACAAACCCCCCTAGAGATTAAAAAAAAGTTTGAACTTAAAGTTTTTCCTATAAAAAAAACAAAAGGCTGGTAGGATATGCCAGGTAGATTGAAGTATGTATTCCTGCGTTTATTTGTTAATTGTTTTTTTTAAAGATTTTAGCATATATAAGGGGAACGTTTTACCATGCGTATGTGCCTGAGGAAGGGGAGGGGGCAAACCCCCCCCAAACGTTGCACGGCGGTGCACTATCGATGCCTAGGGCCTGCGTCTCTGCCATGGGGGTGAGCGGAATGAAAACATCTTTGAACGACCTGGGGGTCGCCCAAAACTCCCGAGTAAGCTTTTTTTTCGGTTTTTTAGAGACCGGCATCCCGTAGTAACGGGTGAATGTCTGGCTATGTAGCTTAGAAAAAATTTATTAAAATTTTGCACGTATTTTGGTTTTATTTCAAAATTTTGACTGAAATAGCTGAACAACAGTCTCCTTGGGCAAAAGGGGCCGGATCTCCGGGGTGCGCGGGGCACAGAAGCTTCTAGATAGAGCATGCCCTTCACATCACGCCCAGCATGGTAGGGAACATCCCGTTTCACACCATTGTCCCCCCCCCCCTTCTAATTCCCCTGAATTCCATCAAACCTGGGGGTTATTTTCTGAGCCAGGGCACCCAAAACCCATCAGGGGCACCCCTCCATGATAAATAGAAAAAAACTTTTCAATATTATGGATCCCACCCCCATCTACAGCTCAGGGGTACAATGTTGGGTTTTTGCCCCGGCTAGGGATTTGGGGTCAATAGCCAAAACCCCAGAGAATCAGATGCGTTCTCCAAGGTAGGCTAGACGTTTTGACGAAAACGCATCAAAAAAATTAGAAGCTGACCAGAATCCACAAAAACCCCTCCCGACCCAGACAGGGAACAATATAAATCTTAAAAAGGGAGCAGCAATTTTTGGATACAAAAAGGAAAATCCTGCTCCCTTGTGATCTTCCTCCCAATCACCTGGGCGCTGGATTTTTTCCGGGGTGGTCTTCTCTTGGAGCACCCCCCGGGACCCGTTGTCCATCTTCACCACAGTAAAAGCATAATCCCCCGGATAAAGACGAAAGTCCTACGGTCCCCCAGAGCAGTGAAGAAAAAGCCCCCACTTTTCATGGGGGCCCTGGGTTTTTTATTTGGGGAATGTGGGGGGTAAAGGGGTTTACTATGGAGTGAACCCCCAGGGGGGGTACCTTTTATCGAGGGCTCTCCCTAAAACGTTTGTTCCCCGAAAGGGAAAAGGGTTTAAAGCCATAGCCCCCATCTAAAGTCCAGGGGTTTGGGTAAGCCCCCAATAAAACCCTTTACATGGGCAGCTAACCCCAATCTAACTTGACATCTTTAAAAGCCCGGGGTCCCCCCCTTTCCCCCCAGAAAGGGAAAACACCAGGCCGAAATTCCATCAATAAACCCCCCACAGTTTTTTTTAAAACCCTTTCCCCAAAGGGGGTCAGCTAGGGCCCCCCCGGCCCACTTCCCTATCCCCGGGGATTCAAAAAAAATACCCCCAAGGGGCAAAGAACCTGTCCCCCCGAAAACAATTTTGGTGAATAGGCGGGGGAACGAGAAAAGCCCACTCCCGGGGGGGGCCCTGAAAAAAGGACATAACAATTCCCATTCTTTTCTCCTCTTCCCCCAGGTTCAAAGGGCGGAAACCAAAAATACAGGCGGGGCCCTCCCCCCTCTAAATGCCACAAAGGGGCCCTTTCCCGGGGCTAGCTGGGGTTTGCCCCCCGGGATCGCTTACCCCGAGGGGTGTCATGGGGTTCCCTAGTGAGGGGAAGCAGTAAAATGTTTTTTGGCCCCTTTAAAAAATTTACTTTAAAAGGGGGGTACAGTGAGCCCCCGGAAACCCCGCCCCACGTCCCCCCCTACTTGACTGCTGCCCTAGGGGGAGAGTCAACGGGGGGACAGTCCCTGCCTTTCTAGAGTGGGGGGGGGACCCTCCCGGAGGAAGAAAAGTCAAAATTTCCCGGGGCAAAAAAAAATCAGGAAAGCCCAAACCACAAAAACAAACCAGAGGGATAAAACAAAACAACCAGGTTTAAAAAACGAACGGGTGGGGAGTACAAAATCAAAGGGGCAAGCCGGGGGCAGGGAAAAAAACCAGGATTTAAAAACAAATACAAAATTTCAAAACAATTTAAACAGGCAGCCCGGAAAAAATTTCACAGGCGCAGCCTCAGCTGCAGGGAGTTTTTTAAATGTTTTCCACCCGGTTAACCCCCCCTGTAAGGTTTTGAAACGGCATCCGTTCCTCCCCCTTTGGGTGGGGTGGGGACCCCCCCCTGTCAAAGGGGTGGTGGAAACCCCTGTCACCCCACACAGCTCCCAGCAGACTGGCCCCCACCCGGGGGGGGGTCCCTGATCAGCTGCTGCAGACTCTTTGGGTCCCTGCAAACCGGGGCACTGCCCACCCTGACACCAAACCCTGTTTTAAGATTTATTTATGAAAATATTAAAGAGGATAGGGCCCAATACTGAGCCCTGTGGTATCCCACTAGTAACAGGGATCCAGTCTGAGTATGCACCGTTAATTACCACCCTTTGTTTTCTATCTCTGAGTCATTTGCTTACCCACTCGCACACATTTTCCCCCAGTCTAAGCATTCTCATTTTACTTACCAACCTTTTATGTGGCACCGTATCAAATGCTTTAGAGAAATCCAAATATATGACATCCTGTGCCTCACCCCGATCCAGTCTAGAACTAACTTCCTCATAAAAGCTGATGAGATTAGTTTGAGAGGACCGATCCTTCATAAACCCATGCTGGAACGGCGTTATATATTTATTTTCAGTGAGATAATCCAGGATAGCATCTCTTAGAAAACCTTCAAACATTTTACCCACAACAGTGGTTAAGCTTACCGGCCTATAGTTTCCTGGATCACTTTTTGACCCCTTTTTGAATATTGGCACCACATTTGCTATGCGCCAATCCTTTGGGACATACCCCGTTATTATACATTCCATAAATATTATGAATAAGGGCCTATCTATCACATTACTTGACTCCCTTAGGACACGCGGGTGTATACCGTCAGGGCCTGGGGATTTGTCTATTTTAAGCTTCCTAAGGCGGAGCTGCACTTCTTCCTGGGTTAGACAAGAAAAATTGAAGTTGGAATTTACCTCCTCCCTTTACTCATCAACAGGAAGCCCATCCTCCTCGGTAAATACAGTAGAGAAGAAATTGTTTAATAGGTTTGCTTTCTTCTCATCGCCCTCCACAGTATCTCCCTCAGTACTTTTTAAAGGACCAACATTTTCTTTTTTAATCTTTTTACTATTTATATAGTTAAAAAATATTTGGGGTTACTTTTACTTTCTATGGCAATATGTCTTTCTGTCTCCAGCTTTGCTGCCTTAATAATTTTTTTACATATTTTATTTTTTTTCTTATAGCTTCTTAGTGCCACTTCACTGCCCTCCTGTTTTAGTAGCTGAAACGCTTTCTTTTTGTTTTTTATTGCCTCTTTTACATCTCTGTTGATTCACATTGGGTTTTTCCTGTTTCTAATTATTTTTTAACCATACGGTATGTACCTCTCACAGTGGCCGCCTAAGATGTTTTTAAAGATTTCCCATCTATTTTTTGTTCTGCTATTTTTAAACACCTTGTCCCAGTCAATACGGTTTAGGGCCTCCCTAAGCAGGCTAAAATTAGCCTTCCTTAAATTCAGTGTTTTTGTGGCTTCATGACAAAAAGCTCTATTGATGGATAAATGGAAGTTTATAATGGTCACTATTCCCTAGGTGCCCCTCAACCTGAACCTTTGTTACTCTGTCAGGTCTATTAGTCAATATTAAGTCTAGAAGGGCCTTTCCTCTAGTCGGTTCCTGCACCATTTGGGAAAGGTAATTATCTTTAGTTATAGACAAAAACATGTTTCCTTTGTGAGAGCTACAGGTTTCAGATTCCCAATTTATGTCTGGGTAGTTAAAGTCGCCCATAATAACAACCTCATTCTGATTAGATGCTTCATCTATTTGCCTGAGGAGCATATCTTCTATGGGTTCTGTTATATTTGGGGGCCTATAGCAGACCCCTATTAGAATTATATTACTGTTATTACCCCCATGTATATTTACCCATAATGATTCCACCTGTTCATTACCTGTACCTATATCTTCCCGCAGTGTTGGCTTCAGACAGGATTTTACATAGAGACAGACACCTCCCCCCTTCCGGTGTTTACGGTCCCTTCTAAATAGACTGTAACCCTGCAAGTTAACCGCCCAGTCGTAGCTCTCATCCAGCCATGTCTCAGTTATCCCCACTATGTCATATTTTTCTTCTGCAATTAATAATTCTAGTTCATTTATTTTGTTGGTCAGACTCCTGGCATTGGTTAGCATGCAATTTAGAGATTTTTCAGCTTTTATTCCTTTCTCCCTATTCTTTTTAACTATTGCTACACCCCCTCCCTCCACTCCACCCCCTGATTTATTACTAATTCCCAAACTCTCTATCTTCACTATCTTGCACGCTATATATGCAGTTTCCCTCCCCCAAGTCCCTAGTTTAAATATTCCTCCAACTTCCTGGCCATTTTGTCCCCCAATACAGCTGCACCCTCCCCATTTAGGTGCAGCCCGTCCCTAGCATAGAGTCTGTAGCCAAGACAGAAGTCAGCCCAGTTCTCCAAAAACCCAAATCCCTCTTTCCTACACCAATTTTTGAGCCACTTATTAACCTCTCTAATCTACCTCTGCCTCTATGTTGTGGCCCGTGGAACAGGTAATATTTCTGAAAATATTACTCTGGAGGTCCTTGCCTTGAGCTTTTTGCCTAAGTCCCTGAAATCATTTTTAAGGACACTCCACCTACCTCTAACTTTGTCATTGGTGCCAATGTGGACCATGACAGCTGGATTCTCACCAGCCCCACCCAGCAATCTGTCAGCCCGATCCGCGATATGTCGAACCCGGGCCCCAGGTAAACAACAGACCGATCCTGGTCTTTGTGGCAGATGGCCCTATCTGTGCCCCTTATAATGGAGTCTTCTTCGAAGACTCAATTGATTGTGTTTGTCCTTTTCATTCCTTGTGACAGATTAAAAGAAGGGTAAAACCAAACATAGTTGCAACGTCATAGAGTGGTGGAGGGTGGAAACAGCATTAGAAAACCACAGGTTGGTCGACTGAGAGAGTGGTCAATTGGCAGCAGCAAGAGTAGGCCACAGAGTGGCAAATGACAGATTGTGAAGGTTGCAGCAGCATGATTAGGTTACAGACTGGCACAAGTACACAGTGTGGAGGTGGCGGAAGCAACAGCAGCATCAGGTCAGAGAGTGGCACAATGTCATAATTTTGAGGTGGTGGCAGCTAGGTGACATAATGAGGAGGTGACAGAAACAGCAACATCAAGCCACAGAGTGACATGTCATTTTTTAGCTTGTGTATGGGGCAGTGGCTGCCTCCGTTGGTTTTTTGCACTCCACCCACCTTCACAGGTTTTAAATCTAATGCAGTGTGCCTGGTACATGGTGCCTTCACTCCCTAGAGTATGGAGGTCTGAACAGGACCTAGAGAAAGGAAAGCGTCAGTATAGGACCCACCTGCATTGAGGTCTCATTGAAGTTCGAAGGTGGGCTTAAGCAGTTTTGATCAAAAATGTAAACTAAGAACCTCATAATTTTCAATATATCTTAAGTATGTGCCTTTTGATAGTTCTTTTAGTTGATAGTGTGCCGCTGATATTGTAATGAGAGAGTGACATGGTGACATAGCCTGGAGATGACAGCAGCAGCGAGAGGAGACCTGCATGGTGAGGTGGCAGCAGCATTAGAAGGCTACATTATGGCCCAGTGAAGAGTGGGGAGGTGGGTGTCAATACAGGTCCCTGGTAAAGATGGTGGGTGGTTGAAGGAGCAGCTGACAGCAGATGTGTGGCATCAGGCAGGTGGCAGCATCAGAATAGTAGCCGAGGCAGGTAGTTCAGGGTCTGCTCCAGGTGCTGCTGCTGGTGGGTACCCAAATCACTAGTGGGGTGAAGAAACAGGTCAGACCTGTTAGAGGATGGACGATGTCGGAGATAGGCAGCGGCCAACTGACTACATAGGATGTCTCTATAGTACTTGAGTTTGTCCTCCGTCTTGGCAGGTGAAAAAATGCCCCCATTTAGGACTGGTAATGAGTGTCTAAGAGGTTGGAGAGCCAGAAGTCATCCCTCTGCCGGATGGTGACAATTCAGCTGTCACTAGCCAGGCAAATCAGCATGCAGCGGGACATCTGGGCATGTGACTCTGAGGGACTCCCTGCCTCCATCTCCACTATATACTGCGACGGTGTGTGTGTCATCTTCCTCGTCTTTCTAATCCTCTGACTGCTCCTGCTCCTCTCCTGTCACCTTAAAAAAAAATCACTCATTTCGCCAGACACTGCTTGTGCTCCAATGTCTTTCTCTTCCAGTTCAGCCCCCACTGGACTCATGTGGCCATGAGATGTAGTCGCCACATCTCCAGTCCCCTGAGCAGACAGATTTTGCAGCATCTGTTCCAAGACATGAAGTAGTGGAATGACGTTATTCATGGCGACTGACAAATAATGTGGCCTCCTCAAAGGGTCTGTGGAAAAGGCAGGTGTCCTGCATGAGCTCCCACTGGCTGACATAAGAATTACACAGTGGATCCATGTCCTCTTGGATCATCAAGAAATCATTAATGGCCTTTCTCTGTTTATCAATTTCTCCCTGTTTGCCCTGTTCCTCGATTTCTCCCTGTTTTGCCCTGCTCATAGATTTCTCTCTGTTTTTCTCTGTTCATAGTTTCTCTGTTCTGTTTATCTCAAGGACGGTGTGCTTGGAGGTGTAGAAATAGCTAAAGTGCATGCTAAGTTTCCTGTCAAGTTCTCTGAACAGTGCATAGTCCACCACTTGAAAAGGGAGGGACAGCAGTACCAACAACTTGGACGGAGCACGGTTAGCTTCTGCACTTAGGGATGGCTAACACATACTGCTGTCTCTTGTAAATCGTCTCAGTGAACGACTGCTGGCACCATGAATGGCAAGGAGCAGGAGCATCTGGACCGGTAGATGATGTAAAAGACAGGGAGT
Source organism: Phyllomedusa bahiana (assembly GCA_025379985.1). Lineage (NCBI taxonomy): Eukaryota > Metazoa > Chordata > Amphibia > Anura > Hylidae > Phyllomedusa > Phyllomedusa bahiana. The sequence goes on along the minus strand of JAODAL010011872.1, from coordinate 29,951 downwards.
TGTCTTCGGCAGAGGTGGTGACGTTTTGACTGCCTGAAATAGGATGCGTGCCACTGGGTGCTGCTGCTGTTGCTGCGACAGGATGGACCACCACATCTGAGACACGCTTGTCCCAGGCCACTGTATGGTGACACTGCATGATGTTGATGCAGGGCTGTGGTGCCAACGTTAGGTCCCTGTTCAGGCTTTACTTTCTGCCCACAGATTCTATCTAAAGCCATGTTCGCCTCCTCTGGTGTCTTGTCAAAAAACTGCCACACTGCCGAGTAGGTGATTTTACCACCAATGCTCCGCACTGACTGACTGTTACCGCCGCTGCCTCGGTGAGCCCCTGCGCTGCTACTTTCTGGGACCTGCAAAGTAGGTGGTCTAAATCATGGCCGTTTGGCTCCCAACCTCGCACTGCTGCCACCCTGCTGACTCCCGGCCACACTACCAACTTGTCGGCTACGCCACTGCCTGACGCGCAAGTTGCCGCTCTCTTCTCCCAATGATGATGATGATGATGATGAAGGCCTTGCTTCCAGGGCCAGGACGATGGGTAGACGACCGCTTAGGGCGCCACTTCATCCCAGGCAGAAAAGGCAAGGAGGCATGGAGTGGGCTGAATTTTCCATTTGGGGAGCACTTTATGCCTTGTTTAACTAGGGCACCAGAATACCTTGTCCCAGCCTTGCTTGCTTCACCCGGCTCCCAAGTGCGATCGGCTACATCGATTAGTGTTTGCCTGTCACCGCTGTCCTCCTCAACGGTGTCGCTGTACAGAGCCTGACCGCTCGCAACATAACCCCCCATGCCACTCTCCTCATCACTACTTGCCCGCTTCTGCAAGAAGCAGAGGATGTCTTCCCCACCTCTTTGCTGCCCATTCTCCTCAAATAGTTCGTCCTCACTCAGGGCCGTCTTAACAGCATTATGGGCCCCTGGGCAGAGCTTTGCATTTATCAATACTATCTAACAATATGACGGTTTCCATTGCACAACCAATCAGAGCTTAGCTTTTCATTTCTTAGGGCAGTAGAGGAAATTAAGGCTGAGCTCTGATTGGTTGCCATGAGCTCTGATCGGTTGCCATGAGCTCTGATTGGTTGCTACAAGCTCTGATTGATTGCTATGGGCTCTGATTGGTTGCTATGTGCTCTGATTGGTTGCTATGAGCTCTGATTGGTTGCCATGAGCTCTGATTGGTTACTAAGAGCTCTGATTGGTTACTAAGAGCTCTGATTGATTGATATGGGCTCTGATTGATTGTTATGGGCACTAATTGGTTGCTATGGGCTTTACCCCTAAAATCAATGACACAGCTGTCTGTGGACCTGTTTTATGCGGGAGAGGTTGTATTTTTGGGGGGAGTAGTTTCAGTTTACATGTAAACCACTGTATAATTCTTTTTAAAAAAAATTCAGCATGAACAGAAAAAAAGTTTTTCTGCATTTGTTTTTTAAAATAATTGTTTACACTTTTCACATTTTACACTAAATAAAATGTTAGATTAATTCGAAAGGTTATTACGGTCATGTGGATTCCGAATATTTGTACTTTTTTATGTTTTGTAATTTTTTTTACTTTTTTATTTGTACACTTTTTATGTTTTACAGGAATGTAATGTATTAGCATCCAGGAGTGTAATGTATCAGCATACAGGAGTATACAGGAGTGTAATGTATTAGTATACAGGAGTATACAGGAGTGTAATGTATTAGTATATAAGAGTGTAATGTATTGGCATACAGGAGTGTAATGTATTAGCGTACAGGAGTATACAGGAGTGTAATGTATGAGTATACAGGAGTGTACAGGAGTGTAATATATTCACATACAGTAGTATAATGTATTAGTATACAGGAGTGTAATGTATTAGCATACAGAAGTGTAATGTATTAGCATACAGGAGTATACAGGAGTGTAATGTATTAGCATACAGGAGTATACAGGAGTGTAATGTATTAGCATCCAGAAGTATTCAGGAGTATAATGTATGAGCATCCAGGAGTGTACAGGAGTGTAATATATTCACATACAGTAGTATAATGTATTAGTATACAGGAGTTTAATTTATTTGTATACAGAAGTATAATTTATTTGCATACATTAGTATACAGGAATGTGTCAAAACATTACAAAGTTTAAAAAAAAAAAAAGAAAAAAGTGTAAAATAATTATCCCTTAATGGGAATATAAAAACTACAAAACAAAAAATGTAGAAAAAATATTTTATTAAAAAAATTGTGTATATTACAAAAAAAACTACCCTGCACATGTTAGGTATCCACACGACCGTAATAATCTGTAGAATTCATCTAATAAGTTACAGTCATATGAAAAAGTTCGGGCACCCCTATTAATCTTATTCATTTTTAGTTCTAAATATTTGGGAGTTTGCAACAGACATTTCAATTTGATATATCTAATAACTGATGGACACAGTAATATTTCCGGATTGAAATGAGGTTTATTGTACTAACACAAAATGTGCAATATTAGTTATTAGATATATCAAATTGAAATGGCTGTTGCAAACACCCAAATATTTAGAACTAAAAATGATTTAGATTAATATGGGTGCCCAAACTTTTTCATATGACTGTATTTAGTGTGAAATGTGAATGGTTTAAAAATTCATGTAAAAAAATTAAAAAACACATGTTCATGCTGCAAAAATTTATTTTAAAAAAATTCTGCCTTTAATTTATGTGTAAACATAAATTACTCAAATAGAAAAAATAAAAGTTATGACTGTTGAAATACAGGGAGGCAAAAATACAAAATGTTGTTGTGTCATTAAGGCCTTTTCAGGCACCAGGGGCTTAAAGGGTTAGTGTCTTTTTCTTGGGGATCAGAGGTTTTGTGTAGATTTTCTTTAATTTGCAATGTATTTATTTATTTTTTTTAAATCTCAATCTGTGATTAGGATTGTGTAATCCAGCAATACCTTGCTGTATTGCTGCAGTAGCAGCTGTGGAATCTAATGGGTACAGGACGACTGAGTCCATGCTATATCCTATAACAACTTTGTGTGGTCAGCCAACCTGTGCCCCAGGTCATGCAGCAGTCTATAGAACTTATGAGTTGCTGCGTGGCCTGGGAGCACATAATTGCCGACCACATGATGTTGCTGTATGATACAGCATGTGGTCAGCTATCTTGACCATGTCCCTGCCCCATAAAGCCCCTGTACCTTCGTGGGATGTCCCAATCCAGATGAGGGCTGCAGTGTGATAGAAGTCACTGTCTGGCAGCCACAATGAGGTCACTGGGAGCCAGCCGGGAGGTGAGGGGGATAGAGAGGAAGATGTGATGAGGGGGAGGAGGGAGGAAGTGACGAAGCTTGTGTCTACATTTCCCCGGCGGTGGAGGGGACCCCGAGGGGGGGGGTGTGCTGTGCTCCTGCTGTCATTGTCAGCTCTTGAGTTACTGCCGTGCAGGCAGGGCATAGATGAAAGCAGAGACGGATCAGCCTCTGATTTTAAGTGAAAGATGACAAGCTTGTTTTTATACTGACTCCTGACAGGGCCCCTGTCCCCATGGGACCCTTGGGCAAGTGCATACCCAGCCCAATGGGAAAGACGGCCCTGTCCTCACTGCATAGTGGCGCAGAGCCCACAGCACATAGTAATTCTCTGGCTGTGGGAACCGAACAGAATACAGGCGGGTTGAGGACAGGTGAGAGCCCCTGACCGGCTCCTGGGCAATGCCAACTAAAGGTTGTGTCTTACGGATCCCCTTTGCCGGGGTTGACAGATGTCATCTGGGAGAAAGTGGATGACCAAGTGTGTGGTCAACACACGGCCGCTAGATGACACCGGAAGCTCTGGCCTTGCGGGGTGACCCTTGCTGTGACGTCCCCTTACTGTGCTGCAACCTGTGCCTACTCCAGTAAACCTACTTTTGCGTTCTTTGTTACCCCATGTGATAAGGCACACTCACAACCCTCACAGTTTTAAGTGCTCTCTGAAAACTCATCTTCTTAGACAAGCCTACCAAGATCCCTAATTGTTAACCCCCCAAATTCTGTCACACATTCACCCATACACCCTAATAGATTGTAATCTCTTGCGAGCAGGACCCTCACACCTCGTGCCTGATTTGTAAGTAGCTTTTTTATAATGTAATGTCTGTTTTGTCTGTGCTTATACCCTCTATATTGTAAAGTGCTGCGGAATATGTTGGTGCTATATAAACAAAGATTATTATTATTATAGTAGAATCTTAGCCCTCAGCTCGGTTCTTTACAGCTGGCGCTGACATTACCGTTTCAGGCTGCATTCCCACTTCAGTTATTTGGTCAATTTTGCCCCTGGAACTGCCCTGAGAAGTGAAGTGTGAAGCGATTTTAGTACCGACGCCTGTCATCTGCGTGTCATACTAAAACACAGCATTGTATGAAGACCAAAACACGCTCCCTATGCATATTTGTGCATGGAACAATGTTCTACAACACCCTAAAGGCTTTCCGCAGCCAGGAAATAGCTGTTTTTTAATGCGATTCACCACAAATAAATTCGGGTCGATAAGAATTTTGCCTGAAAATTCGGCGAACCTGGCGATTCAAATTTTTGAGAAATTTGCCCATCTCTAAAAATAATACTTACAATTAAAGCCCGCTTGTTCTAGTGCTAATAGCTGATGATGTCATACTCATTGTTTACATGACTCTCCAGTTATAAACAAGCCACAGCAGTCTTTTCCAACATATTCAACGTGTGACTGCTGAAGCCAGTTATTGCCTGCTGCTCATGTGAGCACCGACTGCATCATCATCATCATCATCATCATCAAGTGGCACACAAAGGCGACCCTGGAATGAGTGGTTTTGAAAGGTGAGGGTGAGGGTGAAAGGCTGAACTGGATGGACGTCTCGTCTTTTTTCGGCCTTACAAACTATGTTATATCATCACTAAAAAAAATTACAAGTATATTTGATCAATGAAAAGCCCCTTTAATCTTTGGTGTACAAGGAGCATGAAAACATAGTGTTATGGTGTGACACCAAAGCTTATTTTTAGGGGGCTCTTCTCTTTTAATGTAATACTAAAATGTAACTGGTTCCAAAAATTTTTTACTAACTTGATAAAAATCACCCACTGATATTCCACCATGTGTCACATAAACATTTGATACGCACCTTTCCTGAGTAACTTTTCATTTTATTTTACTAGGTAAATTTATATTCTTACTAGTAATTGGATCCATTTCATTGTTGTTTGTTAATTTTTCATGCCATTTCTTCATATACATTTACATATTGTTAATTTCCACCAAGAAAACGTAATATGAGCAATCAGCAATTAGGAGAAAACTTGTTGTGATAACAAAGTCAGTTTCCACATTTTATTTTTGCTAAAACTAGGATCTCTTCTCTGATATTGGAAAACCACTATTCTCATGGTACCAGATAATTTACTTAGTCTTTATTGTACATTCATTTCCTCGTTATCCCATCTCCCAAATGCTTGTGCATTATTAGGAGTACTTGCCATCTGGAGACAACAGGAGTAGTCTGGCATTCCTATAACAGACTTAATAACTTAAAGGGGTATTCCTATTTCATTGATTTGCTTTAAACTTGTAGGTAAAGGCAAATAAAAAATATTACCAATTAAATTGATGTTCTGATTTTTCCTTCTTTCACAGTTAAAGCAGATTTTATCTCCTGCTTGTTTACAGAAGGTTTCCTAGGCTGCTGCCCACCTCTCTGCTCTAGCAGTGGCTGGGCTGATGATATCACCCTCTGCTGTGTCTTCTCAGCAGCACATGAGCTGGTTTATCTTTTTAACTAACGAACTTTAACCCTTTAGATCTCTGTTGCCTTGTGCCCTGCTGTTTAAACCTCTTCATCACCAATGTCCCTCTAACAGGTTTGGCTGCAAATAGCAGAGCTCATATGCCAATCAATGCTATAGAACCGGCCACAGCCTGAACATGAAGTGGGAGCCTGAAATTGGCTGTGAAGAGCAGGCTCTGTGAAACAGAGATTGAAGAAAGAACCCTTTACTCCTGAACCCAATCCTGCTGTTATGAAACAGAAAAGCTGGGCACGCACACAATACAGCACCATAATCAAGGTGTCACCTACAAACAAGCAAGATTTCTAGCTCTCACAGACCTGTAACTTCTTCTTTAAGAGGCTCCTCTGTCCTCACCTCATTATCTGTAGTAATGGCAACTGTTTGAACTTGTTATCATTATAAAAGACACCTGTGCACAGCCTCAAACAGTCACACTCCAAACTCCACTATGGCGAAGACCAAAGAGCTCGAAGTTGAAGACAGCTCACCACCTTCGTGCTGGATATCACAGCTGAACCAATTTGAAGAAAGGTAAATCTGCATCAATTTCCATAAAAATGTATCAAAACTTTATTCATGCAAAAAAATTGTTTAAAAAATCAGAAAAGGTGGACAATCACAACCAAGGTAAGTTGAGAGAGTGACAAAACCAACGCGTTTCGATCTAAGTGATCTTAATCATGGCTCTAACATTATACAAATGGGAGAATCTATATACAATCTTTACCTAAGCCCCACCTCAAAACCTTATTTACAAAAGAGAAAACATACAAAATAAAATCATCAACATATATCAAAAGAGAAATATTTTTTCACATTAGAGGCTTCAACAGTGTAATACTAAATCAGGCCTTTTGGGTGAGAGGTATCCAAATATAGGATTGAAAACTCTTCTCTATTTAATAAAATACGTCTCCAATCACCACCCCTCACTGGCTTAATAAACCCTCTCTATTCCTGAAAACCTAAAATAGCTCAAATCTCCACTTTGTTCATAATAAAAATGTTTAGAAACATTAGAGGGATTGTTAGTATGCAAGTTCACAGCATCTCTAACATGTTCTTGTATTAAAACCTTCAATTTTCTCGTAGTGCAACCTACATATGATTTATTGCACTGGGTACATGTAACATAGTACACAACATAAGACGTATTGCAATTTATAAATTGCCTAATAACATAGGGCTCAGAACTTTAATTGCCCAAAATCTCCTTAATACTGTGTACGGACTTACAAACACTACACCGTTTGTTGGAGCATTTGAAAAAACCGCGACAAGATAACCAATTGTCGCGGTTTTTACCAATAGTCTGAACTAGGCTCGGAGACAAAATGCTGCCTAAAGTGGATGCCTTTCGGATAGAAAATCTACAACCATTCTTTAAAAGCAATCATAGAATATCATCTTGCTTTAGTATTGGCAAATACTTGCAAATAATAGCCTCACCTGTGGAAATTCCCCACTATAAGTTGTGACAAAAGTTGGAATATTTTAATTTTCAATATTTTTCTGAAAATTCAACAGATGATTTCTAGATTTACATCTCACAATATTTTTAGCCCAATGTAGCATCCAATTAGGATAATCCTGATCCTGTAGCCGCTTGCATACTTGCAATTCTTCCTTAAGATATAACTCCTCTGTAGAACAATTTCTCCTTGCCTGGTACAACTCACCTACAGGTATACTGTAGATTTTACTGTATGTATCGGATGACATGAACTAGCTTTTAAGATGGTGTTACCTGCTATGTTTTTTCTGTACGTACTTGTAATGACAGACTCAGATGTAAGATCCGCTTGTAAAAACAAATCAAGAAAGGAAAGTATCCTGATGCCAATTAACAGTAAACTTTAAATTGCATACATTCCCATTAACAAGTCCCTCTGAACAATCTGATCTTGAAACGTAATTGCATGAACATCATTAGAAGAGGTACTGACTTGATCATTATTGGAAACATTATTTTGATCAAAGAAATATTTCTTCACCATAAGAGACTTTACAAAATGATTCACATCCAAGGTGGCTTCATAAACATTAATATGTGAAGTGGGTGCAAACTTTAAACCACGAGAAAGAACCGATATTTGGGGTTCAGACAATATATATGACGATAAATTCCAGATAAAGTTGCTCGCCACTCCTTGATCGAATTGACTTTCAACTGCTGGGTATAAAAGCTATAGTCCCAATTAAAGTAAATACCCGCATCAGATATTATGCAAAAATTACAAAATTTTATTCATCAAAATTGGTTTCCAAAATACAAAAAGATCAATAGAACAAGGCGATTTGATCAATTCCATCTGATCAACATCATAAAAGTTTTCGGTCCCCACTGGACCTTTTTCAAATTTGTCGCTCTATTGTACAGTGTTAGAAAGGAATAGGCGCTGGTACTACTATGAAAATTGCAACGCTGGCCGAGGCTCAGATAGGTAAGAAAGAACTGTGTTCTTACTTACCTTTCTGCGATGTTTTCTGCCTCCATGTCTTGAACGTTTTTGATTTATTTTTTCTGTTCTATTATTACCACGATTACCAGACTGTGACTGAGGAGAATTAGGCAGGGTTCACACGGCAATAACTGTGGGACGTATTTCGCCCGCAATTACGTTGTGTGCTCGGGAGCGGGGGGGGGGGGGAGGCGACGGCCCGCCGCCCCCCTTAGATATTCATTCAGAATTCACGGCGCATATACGCCATGAATAATTGAAAGGTCACTTCTCTCCCCGCTCGGCGGATTGTGCGAGCAGGGAAAGGAGATGTAATCCATAGTTCTCTATGAGAACTGAGAATTACCGTAATGAATGGGCCGCATTTCACCCCGTATTTAGTGCAGTACGGCGCGAAATACGGGGTGAAATACATCCCATTTTAAGCCGTGTGAACATAGCCTTAGACATAGCATCTGAGTCTCTTTCATCTGACATTCTGTCTGAGCTATCTTGCTCAATTGAGCTAAAACTCACTCGTCTTGCATATTTGCGATTTTTATTTTTCAAAAAACATGTTTTTTTAAGAATAGATTTGGGAGTTGAATATGTACACTCCCAATCTGATTGGAGACGTCCTTTATTAAAGAGAGAAGTGTTTTGGATCCTATGTTTGGATACCTCTCACCCAAAAGGCTTTAATTGTACGTCTGATTGAGTATTACACTATTGAAGCCTCTAATGTGAAAAAAATATTTCTCTTTTGATAGATGTTGATGATTTTATTATGTATATGGTTTTTTTTTTTGTAAATAAAGTTTTGAGGTGGAGGCTTAGGTAAAGACTATAATAGAAATTCCTCCCTTTGTAAAATGTTAGAAGCCATGAATTAAAAACAACTCAGATCGAAACGCGTTGGTTTTGTCACACTCACCTCAACTTACCTTTACAAATTTTTTTTGCATGAATAAAAGTTTTGAATACATTTGAAGACCAAAAGCTGTCGAAGGCCACTGAACCAAAATTGTTAGCCCTGGCAACCAAGCTAGAAGACTTAATCTTGCAAATAGGCAAGCATGTGGTGTGAAGAAATCAACTATGGAGGGTAACAATAATTAGTAAATGGAATACATACCAAAGGAAAAAAAAAAAAAAAACCAAACTTATAATCTCCCTCAATCTGGGGCTCCACACGCAAGATCTCACCCAGTGGGGTCAAAATGATCACAAGAAACGGTGGAACAAAAATCCCAGAGACCCACCACACGGAGAGGGAGGGGGGAGTGAATGACACTGCAGAACGCTAGGGATCAAATGTAACAAAAGGCCTACCATTAGTAACACCCTACGTGCCAGTGACTCAGATCCTGCAGTCCCAGACGTGTTCCCCCGCGTAAGCCCAGTACATGTCCAGGCCCATCTGAAGTTTTTGCGAGAGATGCATTTGGATGATCCAGAAAAAGTATTACGAGAACGTCATATGGAATGAAACAAAAGTAGAACTGTTTGGTAGAAACATAACTGTCGTGTTTGGAGGGGAGAATGTCTGATTTGCATCCAAAGAACACCATAGAAACCTCCTGTGAAAAGCAAAGGAGTTGGCAATATCATGCTTTGGGCCTTTCTCTGCAAATGGACCAGACAAATGATACGTGTACAGAAAGAAGAATGGGGCCATGTATCGTGGAGATTTGAGTGCAAATCTCTATCATCAGCAAGGGCATTCAAGATGAAACAAGGCTAGGTTCTTTCAGCATGACAATGATACCAAGCACACCACCAGGGCAACGAAAGGATGGCTTCGTAGAAGCATTTCAAGGTACCTGGAGTGGTCTAGCCAGTCCTTCAGATCTCAACCCTTCTGCCATTCGTCGCTGTAACGCCCTTTTTCTGCCCTTTATAAGTGTGCTCTATGGAACGCCCATCCGTCTGCAACAAACTCACTGCTGTTCATGACCTTTTTTCTCAACAACTCCCTCAACCTGCAGGCCCTCACAGAAACATGGCTCCCGCAATCTGATCACCCGCTTCCCTTGCCTCTCTCACCTATGGAGGCCACACTTCACTCCACAACCCCCAGACCTGAGAACAGCCGGTGAGGATTGCATACTCTCTCTCCTCCAAACTGCACTTACCAGGTCCTTCTTCCCTGCACCCTCCCCCACTTTCCCCTCTTTTGTGGTCCCTACCCTCAGACTCTTTCAGCCATTTTCCATCAGATCGCAGTGTCTACAACCCCCCGTTCTCCCCCCGCCAGTTTTCTGATCATTTTTTCCGCCTGGCTCCCACACTTCCTCTCTTCTGCTGAAAGTGCCCACTCGCATCATGGGTGATTTCAACAACCCCATTGATGACCCCATGTCTCCTTCTCTGCCTCACAGGTTTCTTTCATTAACCACTCTCATGCCTCTTGCAGTTTACTGACCTTTCCCCAACCTCACAAGGATGGGAACTCTCTGGATCTGGTCTTCTGCATCTTTCCTCAATTTCTAACTTCACTAATTCTCCTTATGCTTCTCTCTGACCACAATCTTATCTCCTCATTATCCTAATTCTCAGGCCTTCTCTGACAAACCTGCCCATCATCCATACAGAAATATCCGCTCCATTAATACTCAAAACTCACAGACACCATACAGTCCTCCTGCCCCCAATCTCCCCTCCCTCCTCACCTGTCCTGACCAGGCTGTCAAACTTACAATGAAACTCTCACAACCACCCTGGAACATGTTGGCACCGACTCACACACCCGCACCCCCGAGTCAGACGCCCGCATCCTTGGCACACACCTCAGACTCAGTTTTTCTTTCCTACAGCGATGTTCCAGGTGTGCTGAGGTCTGTGGAGAAAGTCAAAGCTACCCTGTGCCGACCTTCTCTCCACTACAAATTCATGCTCAGGACTTATCACACTGCCCTTCACTGCGCCAAACAAATATATTTCACCTCCCTCATCGCCACACTACACAACAACCAGAAACGCCTCTTTGAACACCTTCCACTCCCTCCCTAAGGCCCTAAAGCCAGGCCCGGTCACTGACCTCTGGTGCTGGAGACCTGGCCACTCAACTTCAAAGACAAAATTGAAAATATCCGCTAAACAATCTCAGTCCCCAAATAATACCCATCCTGTCCCTCAACCGCACTTCCTCTAATCACTTCGCTGAGCCCTTGACCCGACGACAGAGGAAGAAAGTGAGTCCAGCTTCTCCTGTCTGCGCGTCCCACCACACCTGCTCTACTGGACCCCATTCCACTCCCACATCGTCCAGTCACCTATTTCTCCAGCTGTCCTCTCTCACCTACTGCTATCTGTAACCTCTCTCTCTCCCACAGGATCTATCCATCTCCTTCAAACACGCCATCATAACCCCTTTACTAAAAAAAGCCCGCTCTGGACCCGTCCTTTGCTGATAAACTACCGCCCAGTCCCTCTAACCTGCCTTCATCACTAAACTCCTGAACCTTGGACTACTCTCGTCCCCCTAATCCGCTAATCTCTCTGCTAACACTCTCTTCTTGCCCTCTGCAAATCAGGTTTCCTTTCCCGCACCCTACACTCCACGGAAACCTGCCTTAGTTAAAGTCTCAAATGACCTTCCTAACAGCAAAATCTCAGGTAACTACTCATTTTGCCTGTCTCTTGGATCTCTCTGCAGCATTTGACCTGTGGATCACAACTCTCCTCAGCATGCTCAGCAACATTGGGGGGGGGCCCCCCCCCTCCATGACACCTAGCTCTCGCTTGGTTCTGTCCTACCTCTCTGACCCGCTTCCTTCAGGGCTCGTTTTCTGGTTCCACCTCCTCTCCTCTTCCTCTTGCTGTTGGGTTCCTCAGGGATCAGTTCTAGGTCCTCTCGCTCTTTTCATTGTACACAGCCCCCATTGGACAAACCATCATAATTTGGCTTCCAGTACCATCCCTAAATGCGGGATGACACCACAATTATACACCTCCTCCCCGTGACATCAACTCCAGCCTTGCTACAAAACACCAGTTGACTGTCTGTCCGCTGTCTCTGACATCATGTACTCTCTCCATCTGAAACTAAACCTCACAAAGACTGAACTTCTTGTCTTTCCGCCATATACTAACCAACCCCCCCCTGCTATTTTTCTGTTTCTTCTGTATGTGGTACCGAACCATTTTCTCCTAGGCTGCAGACCCGCAGTCTAGGGTTTTATTGGATTCTGATCGAACCTTCCTCCCCATAAATCCAATCCCTTGGCCCACCTCTCCGTCACCCTGCACCTCAAGAATAACTCCAAATCCGTCCATTTCTCACTGTGAAACAACTCAAACTCCATTACTGCTCTTATTCTTTCTCCGTCTGACTACTGCAACTCCTTGCTTATAGCGGTCTCCCTCTCAGGTGCAAACTCTCCCCTCTTGACAATCTGTCCCAGAATGCATCAGCCAGGCTTGGTCTTTTTCCTCTCCAGCCGCTATCAACTGCTTCGCCTCTAACCCTGTGTCAGTCACGTGCCTGGTTGCCGCATCCAGTACAGGAATACAGTATAAACTCAGCACTCCACCCATAAAGCTCTCCACAGCCTGCTCCACCACCCTACATCTCCTCCCTAGTCTTCTGTCTACCCCCCTAAAAGCCCGTCTCTCCGCTCTGGCTGATGAGATCAGACTAACATTCCTCAAGTCATCCCCGAACCTTCCCATGCCCGTCCCAAGATTTCACAACGTGCGGCACCAATTCTCTGAATAGCTACCGCGGGCGATCAGGCACATTTCACAACCCTCACAGTTTTTAAGAGGGCCCTGAAAATACACTCACTCGGTCTGGCCCACCAAGATCCTAACTGCTATCACACAACATCTGTCACTCCCTGCACTTGGGCACTCACAGTGCACTTATTCTTATATAGATGTACAGTCTGGTGGCATGTTCACCAGTTTATTCATGTAAACCACCCCCTATTTATGAAACATGGCCGGACCATTGAAACTTGGCACTATCTTACCCGTATGTGTTTCACCCATACACCCCTAATAATTGTAAGCTCCTCACGAAGGCAGGGCCCTCACACCTTGTGTCCTCATTTTGATAAAAGTACTTTTTAAAATGTGTAATGACGTTGTTTACCCTTGAATTTGTAAAGAGCTCGGAATATGTTGCGCTATAGAAATTAAAGATTATTATTATTATTAATTATTATTTCTAACCCCAAAGAAAACTTTTTTTGGAGAGGATTTTAAAGTCCGAGTTGCCTAGCGACAGCCCCCCAACACAGTCACAGCTCAAGAGGAGCGATCTGCATTGAGGAAGGGGCAATAAACTAGCAACAGTGTGTGCCAACCTTGTGAAGACTTACAGAAAACGCTTTACCTCTGTCATTGCCCAACAAAGGATATATAACAAGAGTATTGAGATGAACTTTTTTGTTGCCCAAATACTTATTTTCCACTATATTTGCCAAATAAAATACTTTCCAATTTAGACAATGAGATTTACGGATTTGTTTTCACACTTTGTCTCTCAAAGTTGAGGTCTACCTATGATGTCAATTACAGGCCTCTCATCTTTTTTTAGTCAGCCACAATAGGTGGCTGACTGAATACTTTTTTTCCCCACTGCACATAAAGCATACATATCCTGCTCAGTTCATGTCTACTTTGCCTTTAGGGTAACCACTGCATTGGTTTACATACAAAATCTATTAGCTATATTAGTACTGGTACATGTGTTTATTTAAATAAAATATTTGTGCAATTATTGCTTACTTAATCTCCCTTTATGTTATTTTTAATTGACTGAAATCCTATCAATTTATTGCTTCTGTTTCTAACTACCCCAAAATTTGGACATCGGAAACATAAATTTCAAATCACATGGTTCTTGCGCTTTCAATGCTTTAAGCTGCAGCCAGTGGCCTTTACTTTAATAGCTTTAAAACCTTAGAGACCCAGGAGACAATGTCTGTGAGACTGCTGTAACCACAAGTCAGAATGAATTCATTGTGGCATTGGGATAAAGTGTTTCCAGCATAAATCGATGATCCTGGTCTAACCACATTATCCCAACCAACTATCATTATTTTAATGGCTATGACCTTCAAACTTTTAGTTTACCAGGCTAACGATATATTTCACAGACCAAAGAAAAAAAATTAAATTAAAATGCATATTTATTTACCTACAATTTACATGTAGCAGGCTTATTTTAGAAAAGGACATGGTTAACTTCTCTAAACTGCTGGTTGCTGCACAGTAGTCAGGTCTCCCATCTATATTAGCTATTACTTATAAGCTCATCCAGACTGTAGATGCAGAAATAAGATCATGGAAGGTATCAAAAGGTGTATAGATACACAGGGTAAGAAAATAGAACTACTACTTTATAAATCACTAGACCATTTTGGTGCATTGTAATGCATTGCTTAGCAGCAGGGGTATGGCAATATATGTCCAACTCCACATTGGGTTACTTTCAATTTTCTTCTGCTGTTCATAAGATGGTGCAGTTTGTTTTTTTAATACCAGTCTTATCTGTATTGGCATTTGGAGCTGCATTCACTGCAATTACAGCAGCGCTTGATAGGCCATTTCCTCCTAGGCTTCTATATTGTGATTATATTTACCACTACTTATTATCCTTATTCCAGCCCTCAGAATGGTGGTAACACTCTGACAGGACCTGGCATATGGAAGTGCTCTCTATTTAGGATGATTAGAAAAGTACTCGGAACTACCATTGAAATCAATAGGAGAGTTCCGACCATCTCTTTGCTCTCAAAAAGACTTTCAGGAGCCTGTTCTTGAAATACATTGATGGCATATTGCTTCAATATGTAAGATGGGAAAAGCCCTTTAACCTTACTAGCCATTGCACACAGAAAATCTGCATTATTTGGAAACAGGTCAGGGCAGTTGTATACAGTTTTTGAAAATCTTAGTTTTACAGATGTTAACAGATTCATCTCCCGGACAGAACTGTAACCTCTCTAGATAAATTCCAATCCTTATATCCATTCCACCCATAATGACCTACAGTTTCTTTATTCTGTTCTCTGTATCTGCCTAATGGTCACTTATGGATGCAGATAATAACTGTGCAGTCAATAGCACTATAAGCCAAGCTTGGAGAAGGAACCAACCAGTTTTATTGCTTAAACTACACATCTGGACCACGGCTTCAAATTTATGGGATGTAATACTAGAGATGTATGGGTGTCAAGCTCACCAATGATTCGACAGGAGACTTGAGTCTTTTAGGAACAGTAAACCATTGAGCACTATCAACTGTGGCGATCTGCATTTAACGACCCTTGTACCCCCAATAGTAATTGCCATTGCCCCTCTCAAGGCTCTTTGATCATGAGACAGTATATATATAGTTCTTTGCTATTCAATTGATGCCTTGTGTCAGCCAGTTGTCTCTCAATTGATACAATTAACACCTCTATTTGTCAGGTTTTCATTTCTAAAGAACAGACATGAATTTGACTTGATGAAGACGTCAATCTGCTCTATTTTTCCGTTTCTGGATTTTCCACAGATAATTCATCAACTTGTGGCTATAAATCACTTATTTCACTTTTATCAGAAGTTCCAGTGACAGAATCATCAATTCTGTCTCAATCCTTCTAAATGTGAAGCTTTTGCTTGGACCAATCAGTTTCTTCCAATTCAGCCAATTACGTCATGCTAAAATTTGCAATCTCACTGCTCAATTTTTCATTTTTCAACTTCAAGTACTTTATCATCTATTTATTATTAGTGTTTTATATTGCGCATCCTGCCATTAAATTGCCATTGTAATGACTGATCTGCACCTGAGTGATAATAACAGAGGTGTACTTCTCAACATAATATTGTACAGGTTCGATGTATAGTGCCAAAAACCAAACATACAAAATGTAAATGACAAGACAAACTAACCAAACAACTGCATGAGCTCATATAAGACTCTATGCTAACGTCTGACTTTTCTAATTGGAAAAATCCAACACGCTTTCCTTGGCAGAAATCCTAGGCGACACTTAGGCTATGTCTACACTGCAATGTGAAAATGGTGTCCAAAATCTGACGTCATTTTCACATCACTGGACCATGTCGCACTGTGGTTTTTTGTTTTTTTTTGCATGGTTTTTGCGCAAAAAAATGTAGTCGGATTTCGGATTCCCAGCAGCCCAGTACATTGGGGCCTCAGGAATCCGACAGTGGTCTGGAGGAATATACAACATGTTTTATATTGTAGATTGTGAGCCCTCGCGGGCAGGGTCCTCTCTCCCTCTGTTGTGCCGGTTGTAAGTCATTCATCGTTACTATTGTACTCATTTGACATATTATGTATGTAACCCCCCTCGAATGTACAGCGCCATGGAATCAATAGCGCTTTAAAATAAATTATAATAATAATAATAATATTCCACTGGAAGGTTTTAGGTTTAGGAAACCCTCAGTAGAAAACCTGTTTAGATATCACAGATTTTCTCTTGAGGGCTACACAGCGCTGGATACAGTCGGATTTTCGGCAGAAAAAAAAAATTAATATGCTGAATAACCTACCTAAATGTGTAAACATAGCCTTAGGATTTCTGTGGAGGATTTTTACTTAACAAAGACAGTATTCACCTATAATAAGGAAATGGGTAAGCCCTATGTTTATGGGACTAACCCGCGTTGTTGCTGCCAGAGCAGGATTCCATGAGATCCGCTCAAAAGAATGAACATATTCATTATTTTTTTTCCGCACCAAGTGCGACATGTATGAGTTTGACATCCAGCTGCCAGTCTTATTGCACACATTAGTAGCCAGGGCTGTGGAGTCGGAGTCGTGGAGTCAGAGCCGGTGCCCATTTTGCAGGAGTCAGAGTCAGAGTTGGAGTCGGTATAAAATGGACTGACTCCGACTCCCAAAATATATTATAAATTGGTACAGTTAGTTCAATGCAGTGCCAAGAGTAGGAGAAATTGGGTCTTGCCAGTAGTACTGCTCCCATATCTTCAGCCTCATCAGATGAGTTTCATTATGAGAAGTATTTTGATGACATGGAGCAGGCAAAGTGTTGCCGTAGGGGAAAAGATTGCGCTAACAAAGCAAACAGATTGAACAGATTTCAGCAAAATTTTTCACTTGCTTTCAAAGAAGTAGAAGAGTTCAACCGATGATCAGACCTGATTTTGCCTTAGGCAATTCCTTTATACTCTGAGATTGTAAGAGATGTTGCCCCTGTGGTCACCGCTTTGCCCCCAACCCAAGTTAGTGTAGAGAGGCCGTTCTCTAGCCTGGAAATAATGAGATTAGATTTGAGGTCATCTATGACGGATGATCTGATGGAAGCAATACTATTCCTCAGAACAAATTCATAGACTCCACAAGTGTTATTCAGTACATTTTTGTTGAAAACTTTTTTTTTTTTCCCCCAATTACTGCAGCGTTTTGCATATTTACAATTTCTTAAGTTTTTGTGTTCTAAAGTCGTATCCAATAAATATATTTTACATCGACAAGCAAGAGGTTAACAATGTTTTGAACTTTTGAGATTCAGGCTCTATATCTCGCCATCCACTGCAGCTTTGAATGGGAGACTCCCATCATTTTATATACAATCATCTTGGCTATCTCATACATAAGTTTGATCTTGCCGCTTTACAGCATATGCTTAGTTCTGCAGATTCTTGTCATGTAACTGCATTGTTACTGTTTTGCTCCTGGTGGTGGAACAATCTTTTCCTTCTTTTTACTACAAATTACAACCTGCTCTCACATTCCCTAGTAGCTCAGTGTGTTATTAGGCTGATTCCCAAGTGAAAGATCACTGGTTCCAGCAGCCATGAAGAAGATTTCCCCAAAAAAGAGAAGCAGCATCATACAGCTCATCAATAGTGTCTCTGGGTCAAGAAAATTACCAAACTGCATCATGTGAGGCCCTCACAGTGGGAAGTATATGGAATGAAGTCCATTCATCCATCCATTCAAAAGCCAAGAGGTGATGTCCAGGCAAAATATCAGCGTCAACAAGTCGCTTATCACAAGGTTGATCAGTTCTAACGTGACAGACGCAGCAGTGGGGGCGGCTCGAAGGCTTCGTAAGAGGGAGATCACAGACATCCATGCAACACACATTACACAGGTCTGGAATGATGGCCTGAAAAAAGGTGAAGACGCCTTGACTTCAATCTCATCATAAGAAGCGTAGGCTCGAGTTTGTATAAAAGGTAAGAAAAAATGTAAGATTGGAAACCCGGTGATTTGGTGCAGCGATGAGATTAAGTCAATAGACCGGGCTCTGATGGGTGCAAATGGATCTGGAAGAATCAAGGGAAAAGGGGGCCAATGGATCAAGAAACTGAAGGAGCTGTCAAGTTCGGTGGAGGAAGCCTGGTGATATTGGGGTTGTTCAAATGCCAAAGATGTGGATACATTGCAACCAGATGATCGATGACTTTATCTCAATTCTAGTGAGCCTAATATGTAGTTATTCTATAGAGATGCGACGTTACACTCATACACTCGAGAACTATTGTTATTGAAAAGGACAACATAGCTGTACTCCAACCAGTACCACAGTTGGGGGTCGTTTACCACATTGGTGGGTTTCACCCGTTGCCCCGGTATTCTCCAAATTAACGATCGAGGAACATATATCTGGCCAGAATTTAAAACTGTAGTCAGACCGCAGAGTTCCTGGATGCAATTCCGTTTTCATTGTTCCAATCAATTCAGGACAAAGCAAAAGCCTTACACACATATATGTATAAACAGCAATCAAGATAAACGCAGGCGCAGTAAGAAGGAAGGAACGGATTTAAAATGTCCATATTAGGCAGTGCTTTTAATCGTACAGTATTCTATTGTCCACACCGTTGTCCTCTGGGGAAAAAGTTTCCTCTGGGATTGGCATTAGCCAAAATTCAGTGATTTTAGCGATAAAACTAAACATCAGAAACAGGTAGACAATGAGCTGGAGGTCCACTTTAGGAAACCGATACAAGTGGTCACCATCCCTGGGATCCATCTTAGCTTCTTCATCATTGCTGCATCATTTTCACACAAAATGAATTCTGCTCAGCTTGAAATGGCCTTTAATGAGAAAACTTGGGAATTCTCATAATTATACCATTTAACACCATTATTGATTCAAACCTCACTATACCTTCACAATCCCCCCATAGAAGAAGACAAAGGTTATTCTCCACTTTCCTATTGTCCATCCGAAACATAAGATCTGAGCACAGGACCTATGAAACTGCGCCTCACACTGGGGGAAAAGGGTGAGGGGATTTCATCAGAAGAATTGTGCGAATAAACCTCCTCTAACTTGGTGTGGAATTCCACAACGCAAATTCCAGTTGACCTACCTAACATTGTGAGGTTTTCCCCTGAACTGTCCCTTTCAAATCAGAGCATTGACTCTTTTGGTCAACTTATGGCGGGGTCTTGTGTAAGACAGGGGATGTCCTGTGGTTTAACTCTTTCATCACACCATCAGAGCTCCTGTTCGATGCATAAGGAAAGTTCAGGAGGTGCTCCTCCCCGCAGCAATCCTGGCCAAAAGATATTTGTAGAGAGGGATCAGCAGCAGCAGTCACAACATTAAGACCACCAGTAAACTAGTAGTACCATGCCCACTTCATGCTGAAGACCAGCGCTTCCCAGGCCTCCAGTCCAACCATTCAGCAGGAGGGGCGCCCAAGAAGTGTCCCACATCCTGCGAGTTGTCAAGGTATATCAGGTGCAGATCATTCTTCACCTACTTCATGCCACAAACACCACCTTATCTCCAGCCAGCACCATGTCGGATGCTATCGTTTGCTGTAAGGAATCCTAGTATTGGGGCCTAATTCTCATTGACTCCCTGAAAACCCATCTCTACTGTAAATAACTACCTTTGGCTGGATATAATAAATTAATTAATCCAGCTCTACATTATTATTAATTTGGAACTTGGCGAAATAAGGGAACCTAAGCCTTACAGCAATTAGATCTAGCACTTTTAACAGATCTAGAGAGACCCCCCGATGTTCACTGTCGACATATAAGACCAATAAAATCTATAACCTACAACAGACCATAATAGCAATTTTCATTTCCCATCCGGGGCGTGTTACACACAAGTAATAACCCCCCTGTCACAAAGGATCGAGGTCCATACCCTGCGGTGGAAAACAGTTTTTCTGGCATGATTACAATTGTCATAGATCACAACATCCAAATTGAAAAGGTTTGCACACTTAGGTTACGCATGTCACATCATCATTTCAAAAAAATTACTACACAGCAGATAGCTATAGGGACAACCAAATAAAAGGAATATATACAATCATTTTGTCACTGGGTCCCTTTTACAAATGCGAGCATGGATCCACGGGGCGTTTCACTCCAATTATTCACAGCCGTGGATGTGGGGTAATCAGATACTACAGTAAATGGGCCTCTCGAATCTAGGCTCCAGTCAATCTCCTAAATATCCCTCTTCTAGGTACACTCGGTCTCCTTGTTTAGAAATCATGCATCGTTATACCCCTGTGATTCCTAGAATAAAAGCAGCAGACCTGCAGCAGTGCAAATTAGTCAACTCTTGTCATAGACAATTCAATCACAAATATTTACTGTCCTGTCACTAAATTTTCCCCTAGACTCTTGCTCCTCTTTAACCACAACACAGAAGAGCCTTTCCCAAACAGTATCTCAATGGGTTAGATGCCATGAGTGTTTCTTGTGTTTGTGTGCCTAACGTTGTAAGAATAAGATGGGAGAAGGTCTTGTCCATGGTCGTCAACGTGGTGAAACAGCAGTCATCTTTAAGTGCCAACTTATTCCATAGAGTCCCATTCGATTCTCTTCAACCGTTCGCAAGCTTATGGGTGATGGTACGCGCTTGTGGAGGTGCCCCAATGCTACCCCTAACATGTTCCAAATTTCTCGAAAACCTCGTAGAGAGAATGCTGGGGAGCGCTGGTCCGACCGATCGACCAGACGTGGATTCCAATCTTACAAGCTAATTTCAGTAATCCCCTTCTATTGCCGTTACTTTGGAGGTCATGTATGGTCACTGGTAGAGCATCTGGCCATCCTGATAACATGTCTATTGCTATCCCCAACCAAAACATATTCATTACTTCCCGCTCTATTCATCTTGGAAGTGGTCCACTTTTGAATCCTTTGTAATGATATTACTGGCTTCCGCCAATGCTGCATGAGAACTCTGAAGCTAGTTAGTGTGAACATGTGTTTCCAGGATGGGACCGATAGTACATGCTTGAATGCGTAGGCTGCAATCATGGAACAGAATCCCGTTGGAGCAATGTGGATTACACACTTGCCGTGCAACATCAGCTGTAGTGCCTATTCCTTACTTCGCAACGATGAGGTAGCTCCATTGGCCCAGGCTGCAAAATGGCGGATACAGTTCGTCTAGGGTAAACAGACAAAGGCCTTTATGCACTTACCGAAATTTCCTCTTTGAGAGTATTGCACCATCCATTCTCCACAGTTGTTTCTCTTTGGCATTTGCCAGATGTTTGATTTCTGCTGCTCATCTTTTCTTGAAGGGGGCGTGGGGCCCCCCAGCCGTCTTCCAGTCAGAGGCAGTGAGTATCAGTTCTGTTGTTTAATGAATTCCTTCTTCAAGAGCCTCTGGTGGTTTACCACATAAAGGGCTCAGGATCCAGCCACTTGGATGCACACTTACACCAAGAGCAGTGCTGCTGTTGTTCGCACGCTTCCGGTCTCCCTGTCTTGCGTCCACGGGTCTGTCTGATCTTTCACTTTGCCATGGGCCTTAACCTTTAAGAAGGCAAAGCCTTTGTGGCAGTCAAGACCTGCGGCCATTGAGACTATGATCTGTGTACCTCGTGCATGCATGACTGGGTTCCCGCTTCTGTATGAAGAATTCCACGAAATTTTTTCCATATGATGATCCAAAGTCTGTTGCTTGCCATAAGCATACCTGAAATCCTTCCAAATATTGGACTGTCTTTCCTTGCCAGTTTAGCAGGCTTCCTCCAGAGATCCTTTAAACGCAACAACTTGAGCTGAAAGTGTGGGGGACAGTGCTTTCTGCATGAGGATTTCATCTTGCACTGTGTAATGCAAATCCTTTTGAAAAGTACCCATCTCCATATCATATCTGATCCATCAGTCCAGAGATCAAGATCTGCATAGTGGGACTCACCTTTAGTTCACCACTGTGAATAAGGGGCAGCAGTCTGATCTTGTAAGGTTTTCAAACAATCAGGTGGTGGTGCATTCATCCTTCTGGGTCATAGTCCACTTCTTTTCTTCCATCCCCGTGATAGTGGTGGGGATAGAAGATTGGGCTGTGTGAGGGCAGTCAGTAAAGAGCACTGTAAGCGTAGAATCGCCGCTGATGAGTCATATGCTTCCGGCACAATGCACTGCTGTAGGCGACTGCAGCAAGCATGGGGGGTTGTCCGTGAATATGTACCATCATGTCCCCAGGACGATGTCCGCGTCTTAATCCAGGTAAAATCAGTGCGCGTGTACAGCCTTCAAGCAGTTGGCGCTGTAACAAGCAAACTGATCCAGACTGCTGAATAGTACTTCGCCAATTGGGCGTTGTTACCCTCACATGGTCCTTGAGTGCGGACCTCCAGAGCGTTTCCATGGTGATGAAACAGGATATTTAGGACACTCCACGATTTAGTAAGGTCTTAGGATCTCTGAATTTCTTCAGGCCTTCTACCCTTTGATCAGACTTCAAAGGGCTATGTGGTTAAAGCGGGGATAAGCGGCTCCTTCCTTGAGACAAACAGGCACAGCACGGTACTGCAGTAGTCCAACATCGTCATGTTACCTTGAGAACCATAAGTCCTGTGGTAGCTGTTTAAGAATGGTAGGTGGAACTCTTGTCATGTGGTTGTTCCTATTAAGGGAGACATCATAGTACTGCAGTAAAATGGCTTAAGGGCATCAGCGGATAGTGTCTATCCTTCTTCATATGCCGGGTCACACAGGAGTTCCTATATTCCATGTCTTCTGGAGTATCCAGTATTTGTGGCCATCATGAGCTGCAGAAGGTCCGCTCAATTAGATTCCCAGGGCATGTGTCTGATACTAGGAAACTTATCATCAATTCAGAGTGAATGGACCAGCATTAATTGGCACGGATGAGGCGGGCCGACGTTATGAATGCCGAACCCACTACCCCAATACAGCTAAGTATCTTCTGAGGAGATTCAGGAACCCCAGGGGGTATGGCCTTCCAGTGAATAAATAGCATAATTTTGTAGGAAACATAAAGATACCGGAGGAGATAATTGTGAGGGATGATGGACCGCTTGTCATGATTGTGACATATAACTCATTAACCAATATCCAAAGCATTCTGTATTAATCGAAGCAGAATGTACAGCTGAATTGTTTCATTGTCAATAGTCTTTCTCCACTAATAAACCGGAGGCCCACAGCATGGATTATAAAGAGTGCAATGGAGATCTTCCTCTGCGCCCGCCATGATACAATACTCGACAGCATCCCCTCCTTTCCACTTTTTCCCACTTTCTTCAGATTAATATTCACAGTCCTTGTTATAGACCTCTGACCTAGGCTTTTCCATTATAGATCAGCGCCAAACCCCCTCCGGAGTGACAATTGAGGGTGTGTCTGGCTGGTTAAACTATGGCTCCCACCCTCACGGTGAGTGGGTGATATCCCCAGACTCCAGCGAGAACAGTTACTTGACCATCGAGTGCTGGTTCTTTAACATGCAACAGAGCTTGGGAACCCACCTTTTTACCGGATTGTACTACCGTGCCTGGAGGGGTTGTGACAAGCACGAGTGCACCTCCCAAAATCCTCTGAAACCCCCCTCATTGGACCAAACTCGTGTGAGACCACCGCCACTGTCGGGTATCATGCCACTCTCCCAGAGGGGTTTTTGGTGCTTTAGTGTGGACTTAAGGAAGACTCTCATTGTTCTCTTCTTTCGAGATGCTTTTTCTCTACCTTCTAGCTTATCTCAATATTCTTTATAATACTCATTTACACCAGAGAGCGTAATTAGCCTTTTTTTTCTCTCAGTCCCCATAATATATTTGTATTTTTTATTATCTTTTCTCTATCGATCAAACCTACAACGACTGCAACTTTTCTTTGACTGAGCTGCTGACAATTTCTCATTATCAGTCCTTAGAGCCGATGGGAGAAATGTTCCGCCGCAGCTGCTACACCCCCCTAACACGATGCTTAGAGATATCTAAGCCAATTTGTTATACACTCTGCCAGAATATCGTCAGTGAGAAAGATAACAAGTGATGTAGACTTGAATATAAAAAACCCTGAATGCAGTTTTTTCTTTACCTAACTAAAACAGAGAAAATTAATCCATACAGTATTTCTCTTCCTCTAACCTTCCTCTCCAACATTATCTCAACTTCCAGAAACCACAAAACCTTCTTTTTGCAAACTTTTGGCCACTATAGTTCATCATCGGGCGAGTGGAGGTGAGCCTGTGCAACTCCAACCATCCTTTGTGTCAGATAACTGCCCTCTTTGATTCTTCCCAGCCTTACCTCTTGCCATTAGGAAGTGCTGCAATCTTCCTTTCTTTGGCAATCCCACCTACATAATACATTCGGAATGCATTTTTCACATACATTTTTCCCTTCTATTTCTACATACAATCTCCCTGAACATCCTCAGCCTCTTCAGGCAACTTAGTGGTCACTATTTGAGAACATCTTCAAACCTTTTGGTGTTCTACGTATGTGGAGGTCTCAAACCTGACAAAGACTATTACAAGCGTGTCCAATCTCGGCCTGTTGCCCTGATCCCGGTCTCACAACATAAGGATTCTATCAAAATAATAAAAGGTCCCTAACTTAACCAACAATAGTCCTCCCGGTCTTTGTCAAAACACATATATGTATACTTATATATGCCCCAGAACAATCCCTAGTGAATTAGTTCCAACCGGTACCCACCTGAATATTCAGTAATATACAGATCTTTTCCTAAAAAAAAACCGTGTAGCCAACGCGTACCTACTCACCAATTAACCTAGTGACTGTACATATTTCCACATTATTTCAGCAACCATACCAGTGCAAAGTATTCGTGACTACTAACATGACAATCCGAACTACTGGAATTACAGCAAAAAACAATCGAGATTCGAAACAGACGCCGGGCTGGAGCAAAAGTTGTCTAGTGAGTCACTATAATTGTGACCACGGCGCTGGTATACATATACAACAATCAATTCTACTAACCTGGAGAGCACCAATGGCTCCAAACGCAGATTAATTACAGTATAGATGTTTAATCAACACACCCCGAGACCTTTCGAGGCTGCAGTCCTCATTTTATATCCCTCCGTCCCCAAACGCCTAGGCATGTTTCGGCGTCCCACGTGTCCTGGATCCACCTCAGGTCTACCCCCACGAGCTTCGCCAAAGTTGGGGGAACGATTACCAACATTGGGAGTGTCCACCGACACCGTGTTGCCCCCGTTATTTGCCCAAATCGACAGACCAAAGAACATGTATCGGCTCCGAATACTGAAACTGAGTTCAGTACTCAGAGTTCTGATCCACAAATTCCGTACAATGTTTCCAATCAATTCTATGTCTTGACAAAGCAACAGCCTAACACACATATTATAAAATCTGCAACAAGATAAAGCGCAGGGCGCAGGTTGAGAAGAATAATGAACGATGTATGTCCCATATTTTAGGCAGCTTCTTAAGTACAGTTTATTGGTCCACTATGTCACTGGGGAAAAAGTCTTCTGGCGATGCACATATCCAAAACTTCAAGTGAATATTTCCATAAAAACAAACGTCAGCAAAAGTGAGACAATAGCTGGAGAGTCACATCATTTAGAAACAGATAACAATTAGGTCACACCTGAGCCATCTTAGCTTCTACATAATTGCTCGCAGCCTTTCATTTTCCCAAAATGAATTCTGCTCATCTGAAATGGCCTTATAAGGTAGAAAAGCTTGGATTTTTCATAATTATACATATAACACAATATTGATTCAAACCTCACTAACTTCAACACAACGACCTTGAAGCATACATCAACGGTTGGAGAAGGAAATGGTATTCCAATGACAATGAGGGAGAGTTTGAGCTGTATTGGTCGCCACCACAGTTCCCAATACCTCAACCCCAAACAGTTTTGTTGGGTAGAGTGGAAAAACAAAAAGCTGTATTTCATGTCGAAAATCCAGTTCATAGCCAACCAACATTGGGAACGTGTAGAAGAGACCTGATCAGATTTTGATAGTGTCAATGACCTGCTTGAATCTGATCCATACCCAGAAGGATTCAGCAGTATTGACAATAACCAAAAGGTTGATAAAACCAGATAAAAATACTACAAAATAATAAAATGTACATTTTGATTATTTAGGAGCAAAACAGTAACAAAGCAGATTGCATCGACAAGAATCTGCAGAACTAAGCAGATGCCAAATACTTCAAGTACAAATTTGTGTATAAGATAGGTAAGATAATGGTCTAAAAAATTCATCGTTAGCCCTCATGTCCACAGCTGTAGTGGATGGTGAATATGGAGCTTAAAAGTCATAAGTTCAAAAGCATTGTTACTCATTTCTGCTTGTCGACTTAAATGTTCTACCTAGCAATAGCTTAATTATTGTATCTCATAAGGATTATTAAGAAGCCTGATGTTAGAACCATTTTACTACCTTATAAGTTGTCACTCTAACCATGCGCTATTTCTTAGGGCGTCTGAGTTCAGAAGAGTCGGAGTCAGGGAAATGAGAGCTACGGCCTTAGCCGACTCCACACCCTGTATAGTAGCGTATAATGAGCCTGAAAATAATGAACCGCTGTTCTAACTGCTGGTCATAATTTAGAGCTGTTTCCCCCTCGCTACATAAGCGACAATTTAGTGTTCAGGTTAACCACTTTTAAAGTGTCTACGTTTCCCAACATTAATGGTGCCATGAATTCCCGTACTAAAGCAAAATGCTGTAAATCATACGGTTGTAGTGCGACACACCTCCAGAACGCTCCAAGCTCTATAATGCACCTAATTTTGGAGTGCCCCTGCTCATACATTGAGCACACAGGGCTGAGCCAGAAAGGCTGCCAGACTACTGGCACATCCCAATACATACAAGTCCCCCACGGATTTGAAACCCATGGTGTACAAACTGTAGTTCTTTGTGTGGCCTTTCGTGGGCTAACCATTAAAATGAATGGCCAGTAGATTACACAAGAATTTTAACAAGGAAGCCAACATAGGATCAGTCATGTGACAATACCCCAAAACAGTTTCCCAAAGGTTCAAACTTTGTGCAGATTTTCTCAAATCTATACCACATACATGACCAAGCAGCTGCACAATTATATCAATAAACTAGAAAGTTTTTCCTTTAACAAAAGTTCAACTTTATCTCAACTGTATACTAACTGCAACAACACAAATCCGACAATAAACGACCAATTTGACATACAACTTACTTTATGGTTACAAATAATCACTTCTAGATATGAGAATGCACCATAAAAATGTAATCTTGTCCAAATTCTAAGTCTATTCCATTATCAGATCTCCATTTGTGTTTTTTGGGTCATTCATGCCCCCTTTTTAGTGAGCAAAGCGGATTCATTTTCTGAGCATTCCCTATTGAGTTTAATTCTCAACTGTCCCATGAGGGGCTGCCAAATGTAGAATCTGCTGGACTTGAGGGTGAATTTATAATTGAACTGGATCTTTCAAAGGTTTAAAACACAGGATTAAAAAAATATAAACAAATGGGAAACCTAACAAACTAAAGGACAAGTTTACATGGAAAGAGGAATGGTGTTAGGAGAGGGTGATGCGAGATAAAAAGTGCCTAACTAGTTCTCTACTTGCAATCTTATATACCAGACACATTATAATCTTCAGATAGTGTTGTAGAGGTCAACACAACACAATATCAGCAGTACTCTACAAGCACTAAACAAAAGTCAACGGGGACATAGGAATTTTTTTGAAAAGCATTTATACTACTTTGGAGGGTGTCCTCAATTAAGATGGGAACCCTAAAACTATGTGTTTACCTTCTTTGTGATCTGTTCGGGAACTCCACATTTCAAAAGAGTGAATTTTTCCCAAAGTTTTAAAACCCGATCTAAATTTAAAAAAAACCTGTGTAGAGGGAGGGGGTACCAAAAAAAATATGGGGGCCAGCCATTCCCCCATTTATACAGCCCAAAAAACAATTATGGTCAGCACTTTCCTTTTAAAAAAATAAATTTTTTAGGTGCTTGCTGTTGTGGTAGCCAAAACCCAATGCAAACAAAAACCCCAATATCAGAGCCTCTAAAAAAGCATTAAAAAAAAAAACGTCAAAAGGGGACATGGGAATTTTTTTGAAAACCCTTTTGCTATTTTTGGAATGCATGGAAATTTTGAGGGTTCTTAGTGTAACTTTTTGAAAATATAAAAAATATAAAAGCCCAAATTTACTTTTGGGGCAAGGGACCTAAATCAGATGGTTTAGCCATGTTATTGTTACCCTTTTGTCTTTTGGGTGTCTGTTGACCTCCACATTTTAGGGAGTGAAGATTCCAGCTATAATTTGATTGAGGTCACCTTGCCCAGTTGATAGCTTTTCAAAAATTTTCCATGTCCCCCTTTTTAAAGTTTTTGGGTTTAGAGTGCTGCAGTTAAATTTTTTGTGTTTGCATTGCTATTGGTTGTCAACCAGGGGGGCTAAATTTTTTTTAAAATGGATGTGCTGACCATATTTTGTTTTTGGAGTGTTGTAGAGGTCAACACCTGCCTGTAGGTGGCATCCTTGCACCCACAGCCTGCTTTTTCCAAGGTTAAAGACCTTAAAAAGTTTTTGAAGTCCTTTTCCTCCCCCCTACGTTGAGAAAGTATTATCCATGGGCCAAAGGTGTGCCCCTCAGGGGGTAAGTCACATCTCTGTCCTAGTAGATGATGATTGCCTCTCAAGCTTGGTGGCTCTTGAGTTCTCACATGGTAACTAGGTAACTGCAAAAGGGCCCCAGGGCCAAAAGCGCAAATTGGGCCACGCCCATATTAAACCCGTGCACAATCTAGACCCGGTGTGCAAAGTGCAAAATTTTCCTTCCCGGTTGTGCTCCTCTCTTCTCCCTCTGCTTATGGCCATCCTTTTTGGTACACATGCGTTCGCCCTCAGTGATTTAAAGGGGGTAGCGCACGGGCCCAACCCCCCCCTTTCCATAAAATGTTTGTGGCAAATTTTTTGTTTGGGGTAGATCCGAGTTTCCTGCAATAAGACTAAAACTTTGTGTAAGGGGTTACAGTGTGAAAATTCCTTAGACTCCTCTCCTCAGTGTGGTTCTGCGCACAAGCTCATGGCTGATGCAGTGGACCTAACCATAACTTCTTTTCCCCAATACACAAAATGGTACCCCCCCCAAGACAAGTTTTAAATTTGGGTGCTACAAAAAGCCCGACCCGTGCGCTCCTAAGGCTCCAGTTCCTCACCTCCCCCCGATTGCCCCCATGTTGCCAAAAGCCGGTAACCGGGGTTTTTTTTAGGCCTTGGGAGACAGTGCTTCCCCCATGCC
This sequence comes from Phyllomedusa bahiana, assembly GCA_025379985.1. Taxonomy (NCBI): domain Eukaryota; kingdom Metazoa; phylum Chordata; class Amphibia; order Anura; family Hylidae; genus Phyllomedusa; species Phyllomedusa bahiana. The sequence goes on along the minus strand of JAODAL010011872.1, from coordinate 213 downwards.
TTACGACATCTGCCGGTAAGGAAAAACAAAATGTATACTATATACTGAGAGAAGAATTCATAGGGCCTTGTCTGGCTAAGGACTGGATCTAGTAACAAGGTCAAAAAGCGCTGGAACTTGATTAAGCAGAACACTTTATTTGAATACTACGCGTTTTTGCTGTAAAAGGCCCCCCCTTTATTTGGGTTTAAATTTTGTTATAGAATTTTTCCC
>JAODAL010011871.1:0-97940 GCA_025379985.1 Phyllomedusa bahiana | reverse complement strand
TTTTTTTTTTGGACCTATCGTACCCTGTGGTGACTAAAAATTTTACTGGATTCAAATTTAACTGCAAGAGATTATCATCAAAGCTTAAATGCCCAAAAGTAAAAAAATAAAAAAAAAAAATTTAAATTATAGGATTTTAAAAGGTTTTTTTGGGCCCCTTCAGTACCTGTGGTCTAAAAAAGTTGCTGGTTTAAAAATTTAACTGCAAAGTAATTTTCAACAAAGTTTGACTGCCCCAAGGGTGAAAAAAAAAACTTGTTGAAATGTTACGGTATTAAAAGGTTTTTTGGCACCTTTAATTCACTGTGGGACTAAAAAATTGCTGTTTTACATTTAAGTGCAAGGTCCCTAATGAAAAAAGCTGTAGTGCGCCAAAGTGAAAAAAAACTATTGAATGTATTCGGATTAAAAGGTTTTTTTGGGCCCCTATCAATTCCCCTGTGGGATAAAAAATTTGCGTTTACAAAAAAATGCAAAGTAGCTCTACAACAAGGTATGCCCCCAAAGTGAAAAAAACGTATTGAAATGTTTTCGGAAATAAAAACTTTTTTTGACACCTTTAAATTCACCTGTGGTGACTACAAAATTGGGCGATTCATTTTTAAAGTGAAAGGTGCCTCATGCCAAGTTTGTAGTGCCCCAAGTAAAAAAAAACACGATCTGAAATGTTTCGGATAAAAAAAGGTTTTTTTTGAAACCTATCAATTTCCCCTGTGGTGACTAAAAAATTGTGTATTAAAAATTTAAATGCAAAGAAAATCTATCAAAAAAAGTGGCCTGCCCAAAGTAAAAAAAACACGTTCTGAAATGTATTGGGATAAAAAAAGGTATTTTTGGCCCCTTTCAATTCACTTTTGGGACAAAAAAATTGCTGTATTACATTGAAGTGAAAGGTGCTAAATGAAACAAAGCTGTTCTGCGCAAAGTAAAAAAACAGATCTAAAAGTTTTCGGATAAAAAAAGGTATTTTTGGTCCCATAACCTGTGCTGACTAAAAAATTGTTGGATTTAATTTAATGCGGGTGGCTATATAACAAGCGGGAAATGGGAAAATTGAAAAAGAAACCTATTGAAATGTTATGATAATAAAAGTGGAGTTTTGCCCTAAAAAAAGGACCCGCATTACTAGAAAAGATGTGTATCCTAAAATAAGTTCAGGCTGCCCAATTCCAGAAATATTTCATAGAAAAATGTTTAATAAATAAAGTATTGCAGTGCAATTTCTACACTAGTCTTGGTGAATATATAGTATTCTTTAAAGAGCTTGTTGTTTCGCCCGCGCCCCCCCCCCCCCCGCTCCCCCTGCTTTTCAGGGTGTGTCCTTTAAAATTCTCTACCCCAACTCATAAAATCTTCAAATCTCTGATCTAACTAAGTTTTAAAGGGCAAAAAATAACAGTAGGTTTCTCTGTGAAGAAAAAAGATAATTTTGTGGGGCTTTTTTGGCAAGGAGAGCGCACTCCTACTGCTATGAGAAGCTGGGACTGAAATTTAACGGAAGGGCTGTTCTAGGTAAAACAAGGTCACCCTGCTCTATTCTGTAAGCTGATTTGCTGGCCGCCAAATTGACAGGAAGCGCCGAAAATGGTGCGATATTAATAGGTGATGCACAGATTTTAACCTAAATTATCGCATGATCTAAAAAATTTGATCAACATAAAAACTGTGCCGATTTCAACTTTGTCGATAATAATCGCTCAACACTTCATATGATTGGTGAATTCATATCTGCCGCCTGGGCTCAACCAATCAGCTCTTTTCTGCCTTTTTTACTGTATTTTGAACTGTCCCGCCTTTGCATTTGATTGGTCAATACTTCTCCATAGCTTATAATGTTTCACTGTCGCTCCTATTCTGATTGGTTGGTTTCTGCCGACCAATGAGAAGAGCTTACAGAATTTGAATTACTGTATTACCCGGCAATGTTCTATATCGCAATTTCTGATGTAGCGCCGGTCTTGGCGACAAACGCGTTGTTAGGGATTTGATTGATGTATGTTTATAGAAGGTTTCAGCTCTTTTTCAGATCATATTTTACACCTAATAAAAACGATTTTTTAAATCATACTCCATGCCGCACGGCGCTGAGAGCCAAGATTTCATTGCCCCGATCTCTCCATAGACTACAATGGGACAAAGTAGCTAGCGCTCTGATTGGCTGTGATAGCCAAGCCCCCACTAGCTCAACCAATCAGCTCTTTTCTGCATTTTTACTGTATTTTGAACTGTCCCGCCTTTGAATTTGATTGGTCAATAGTACTCCATAGGTTATAATGGGTCCCTGTCGCTCCTATTCTGATTGGCCGGGATAGCCAAGCCCCCGCTAGCTCCACCAATCAGCTCTTTTCTGCATTTTTATTGTATATTGAACTGTTCCGCCTTTGAATATGATTGGTCGATATTTCTCCATAGGTTATAATGGGTCACTGTCGCTCTTATTCTGATTGGCTGGTTTCTGCCGACCAATGAGAAGAGCTTACAGAATTTGAATTACTGTATTTCCCGGCAATTTCCAAGATCCTAATTACTGATGTTGTGCCGTTCTAGATTTTTGGAAAGTGATTTTTTTTATTTATTTCTTTATTTTTTGAAGGTTTGAGCTCTTTTTCTGATAATGTTTTACACCTAATAAAAGCGATTTTTTTGGAATCATACTCCATGCCGCACGGAGCTGAGAGCCGAGATTTCTTTTGCGATCTTCTATATGTTTCTTTTCATGTTACGTTCTCGCTTCACTTCGCCTCTGCCGGCTCATTTAGACCAGAATCAACTAGGTCTGCTTGTCGGAGCTGGCGAGCGCTGCAATGCACCAAACTTTGCCGACCTGCGATCGTACATGCCTCGGAGGTTTCGAACGCGCCGCGTCCCGCCCCAGAACGCCCACACTGCGCCCATGACATGCCCCTTCATGTGAGGCGCAGCCAAAAGTGGTGAAGGCTGCGCCTAACATCGCATTCCTGCATCCGACAGGGGATTCGAGTCGGTGAGGCGCAGAATATGCCAGAAATCGGGCGCAAATCCCGATCATACATGTCGCCCCATGTCTGAAGAAGGGAGCTTGTAATCTCGAAAGCTCACCATCAAATATACTCAGCCTGAAAAAGGTATCGCCTGATTTCTTCACTCTTCTACTACTTTCTGTGGCTAACACGGTACAACATTATACTACTAAGAATTGCTATAGAAGTCAGCATACTTAAGTGACTGGTAATGGCCTGCAACCTCAGACATATGATTATAGGTCCTGTACATATGCACAAAACAACATAAATACAGTGCTACCCAGTACTGGCAGTTATCATTTAAAATGGAGCCATACCTGAAAGTAAAGTAACATGTTAACATGGCATTCAACATGACAAGGGTGCTTTATCTGCAGTAAATCAGCAACAAACTCAAACTTTTCGACTCTAACGCAATGTCTAGAAGATGCCTGGTAAAAGTACAATCCTCCCAGACTCCTTATAAAGCTGACAAATCTCCAAATGAGCAATCCAATCCGTGGTAAAGGGACAGTAAAAATATCACAACTGAAAAAAGATAAAAATAAATAATAAACACCAACTAGCAGTAATACTATAAATAAAAGCATGCAATACATTGACAGGGAATCTTAAAAAAAGGCCTAAAAAGTGAAGTCATTCTATGAAAGTAATTCTGAATTAGGCATTTTGTAAGCATTTTGTCAAAGGTCATAAGGAAATTGTATGTAAGAAATTTCTCTATATTAGTGCAGTACATATAGAACCTGAATCAAAAAATCAAATAAACAATATCCTTATCAGAATAAGTGTAGATAAGGGAAACTAAATTATTAAGATGTGTAGAATCTATCATAAAATACTATAGAAATAGGGGGCATGGCCTGGTCCTGCATGGCGTCGGTCGCAGAGTAAGAGAGCTCCGTGAGGGATCAGCTAAAGCGGTCTAACTAAGCCCACAGACTGCGTTCTTCTTCCAACCTGAGAGAAGCAAGAACCCTGGTGACGGATTGGAGAGTGCCCGGATCAGAAACCCCGCGGCTACCAGACTGCTCAACGCTGCGCGCGGCCTGAGAGACTGCGGCAACCGCCATCTTAGGCATCTCTCCGGCCGGAGGGTGCAGGCATATATCGGCGCGCACAGCACGAAGTGAGTCCTCTGTCGGGGCCAGCGCATCGGAACGGCGCGGAGACACTCACCGATCAGCTGTTTCTCTAAGGTGAGCAACGCAGACACAGCGGTCCTAGTGAGCAGAGACTGCTTCAAGTGCCGGTGCTTCTCGCGCTAGACGTAATGGCGGCGGGTGCTTAGAGAAGAGGGAAGTGCCGTCCTCAATTACCTCAAACAGCTCTTCTGTGTAAAAGAGCTGAACTAAGCCCCGACTACCATAGAGAGGTAGAATCACATTGAGAACGGAAGGAAACTGCTCCCCTCGGCCTCTATCTCCTCAAGGCAACTGTCTCTGCCCTGTAAATCCCAGTGAAGCTGTCCCCTTATAGGGTATTGTTCCTCCGCATAACAGTGCAGCTGGGGAAGAGTGGCAAAGTACTCCGCATTACAAACAGCACACCGTGCCTTGCAATTTAAAGTTTCTCACTGAACATTGGTCTCTATAACTTAACTCTCATCAGCACAATCAGTGCTCCTTCAAGGGCCATTGCTCATATGGACTAAGACACAACAGCCACACTTAGTCACAGCACCCTGCAGAATAAGGGGCTTAATCCCATAGCATAGCGGTTAACTCCTGGCTCTGAAAGCACACTGTTTCGTCTCACAGAACTGTAGTCCCAATGTGTACACTCCTTCCATAGGAATTGTCTACCTCAACTACCACGTAGTTTCTGGAGGGGGATACAATAATCTATGTTACAAGCGGTATATTCCACCTTTAAACCAAAAACTTACTGCCCGATCTCCGAGGCTTCACAACTTCAGTTAAACGGATTACCCTACCTGAGCAAATACCCTTCAGGGCCCATTATCCCACTAAAGTTGACCGTAAATACCGAAGATTACTGCAAGAACCTGTACCATAAATGGAACATTCTGCCCATCAACTTAAAGTTACAGTGCCCTTTCTACAAACTTTACCCATCTAAACTAATAAGCAGCCGCTAGGAAGTGTCACTTTAATCGGCCTTATAGGGAAACATCTCACACCACGACATATGGTCTATTGCCCTGGTACTAGAACCCAACATCTTTTTCCAACAGCAACAAAAAGCAAACAACAAGACCAGAAAACTCATTGACGGTAACCTCAAGAGATTTAAAATCCGAACGGGTCGCCGAACCCATATCTAACCGTTCTGGAACTCACGTTTATTATTGGTGGCACAATTACATCCAGAAACCCCTTATCTCCCCTACTATTCTCCGATCCCACGCTACCTCCCCACCTTGCTGAGCCCAATTGGGTGGAACCTCCTAAACCCAGGAAGCTTACAGAGTTCTTGAATAATCCGACACCTCAGTCCCAGAACAAAGAAGCTCACTCTCAATACTCGGCCTCCTCTCCGGCTTCCTCTAGGCAGGGCTCAGTGGATATGGAGCTCCGAGAGAGTTCAGGTCCATCCAGCATTACGGAACATACATTACACCGCATGTTTACATCTTTCCGCGAATCCTTGCAAGAAGATTTCAAACAAATGGTGGGTGAATTTAGATCTGACATACAAGCGCTGGTATCCAGAACCGACCACGTAGAAAAAAAAATGGCAGAGTTTGCCAAATCTCACAACTCACTTATTGACGCAAACTCTGTCCTTGAAGATGAGGTTCACCGTCTAGCAGCCAAAGTCCTGGATCTCGAAGACAGGTCCAGGAGGAACAATATCAGATTACGAGGAGTCCCAGAATCGGTCCCCCAAGAATCTCTTCCACAATTCCTCACAGAGATGATGGCTGCCATCCTACCAGGAGCTTCTGACCTTGAGCTTGCTATAGACCGGATTCACGGTCTCCCAAAACCTAGGCACCTACCATCAACGGTGCCTCGAGATGTCATTGCTAGAATCCACTATTTTCGAACCAAAGAAAACTTCCTTAGAGCGATCCGCTTGGGCCCTGACCTACCTGAGAATTTTCGAAACATATCCATCTACCCTGACCTATCTGCCGGGACAATGCTAAAACGTAAAGAATTTGCTCCAGTGACCAGAGTTCTCCGGGAAAATAATATCAACTATCACTGGGGCTTCCCTGTGAAGCTCATAATTACCAAAGACAACTCCACGCTGGTCTGTACTACCCCGACTGCTGCCAAAGATCTCCTCGCCTCCTGGGATCTCCTGATTACTCCGGTCCAATCTCCTTTGTCTAAGAAGAAAGATAAACCAGAAGCCATCACTCCAATTTGGTCTGAAAAACTCAGAAGATCTAGCCGCAGACCCAATAATTGATCAGTGTATTGGCAGTCTCTTCTAACATCCCTCTCGGATTACCCTCGAGACCTGATGCCGTAATGTATGCTTAATTACATTTTTTTTTCCTCAGGTTCTGGCTATGGACTTTCCCCATCGCTGTTCTTCCCCCTGCGGGAAGCTGTTTCCTATTGACGCTTGTTCCTTACCATTTTGTTTGTGTTCAATTCTGTCTCATTGTTTCAATTATGTCATGGTCTCAAGTCTTACCACACTCTGCTTACACTCTCAAAAAGATATTACCCTGAATCCTTGTCCTAAGCTATCCCAACTAACCAGCCTTTTCTTGACCAACCATGGGAGTTAAAATAATGTCTCTCAACATTAACGGTCTCAACTCCCCACATAAGAGATCCCACTTTTGGAAAGATGTGATTAAATCCAAGAGTGACATACTCTGTATCCAAGAGACCCATCTCAAAGAAAGAGATACCTATAGACTAAAACATAAACGTTTCCCTCACGCTATTTTTTCCCCCATCTCGGTCAAGAAGGCTGGCGTTGCAATCCTAATTAAAGATACTATAGCTTTCAAAAATCTAAATTCGCTTATTGACCCAAAAGGTAGATTCATAATTCTAGTTAGCGAACGAAATAACGTACCATGCACGTTAGTTAATCTCTACGCCCCTAATACAAAACAAATATCTTTTATCTCAAAAGTCTTAAGAAAAGCAAAACAAATAGCTGTTGGCCATCTGATTATATGTGGGGATTTCAATGTAGTCATAGACAAGCATATGGACAGATCATCCGGTTGTTCCCGATACGCTGCAGAACTAAAAAATCTTGTATGGGAGGAAAACCTACATGATCCATGGAGGTACCACCACTTCTCAGAGATCGACTACTCGTATTACTCGGCCTCTAAAAATACCCACTCAAGAATTGATTTCTTTTTGGTCAGTAGACAAATCCTGCCTTCGATCAGTACCACAGAAATAGGTCAAATTACGTGGTCTGACCATGCCCCAGTATATCTTATGCTAAAGGATAAGTATCACTCACCCCCCCAAATGCCGTGGCGTATTAATCACTTTTTACTAAAATCTCCGGACGTAGTGAAAGATCTGCAATCGGCCCTGACAGAATACTTTGAATTAAACGCACCCAGTGCTCCTTCCCCTGAAATCCTATGGTGCGCCCACAAGGCAGTCATTAGGGGCGTGTGTATTAAGTTAGCAGCCAGGGAAAAAAGGAAAAGAGAAGCTGAAATGACAACCACTCTAGATAAATTAAAAATGCTAGATAAAGCCTTTAAACAGGATCCTAGCCCCAAGAACAAAGAACTTCTTCTAAGCTGTAGATCCCATTTGAGGACTCTTAACTTAAACAAATATGAATTTCAGCTAGCCAAGTTGAAGTGGAATTTTTATCTTCAGGGAGATAAACCTACTAAACTCCTGGCACAACGGGTAAAGAAGTACCAAGCTAGAGCTAAAATTGCTTCACTGCAGATTTCCCCGCAGAAGAAGGTCTATGACCCTCAAGATATTGCTAATTCATTCGCTGACTACTACACTGATCTGTACAATATTAACCCCTTCCCGACATTGGGCGTATGCATACGCCCTAGCGGGAAGTGACTTCCCGCAAATGGACGTATGCATACGCCCTGGCGATCGCGCGGGCTTGCGGGCGAGCCGCGCGCGATCGCGGCATGGAACCAGCGGTAAATTACCGCTGGCTTCATGCCCCATCACCCCCGGCCGGAGTGAGCTCCGGCCGCGGGTGAAAAACGCATCATTACCGCAGCCTGTCATGGCCGCGATAATGATGCCGCAGGCAGGAGGAGTGAGCTCCCTCTGCCTACGATCGGCGAGGCAGCGGCACAGATGCCGCTCGCCCGTCTCCTACCAGACTCCCCGGATGCTGTCTGAATGCATCCGGGTAGTCTGGTGACGTCACCATGCCCACAATGCATTGTGGGCATGGTGTCACTAGTTGCCATGGCGACCTATGCACAGCAGTAACGCTGTGCACAGATCGCCTCTTCAAACAGCAATCTAATGATTGCTTTTCCCCAGTGGGGATTTGCAGTTACAAATCCTCACTGGGGAAAATTAAAAAAATGTGAAAAAGTAAAAAAAAAAAAGTAAAACACAAACAAAAAATAAAATTAAAACACATACACTGCCCTTTTCCCCTTTACAAACGCCAATCGCCCCAAAAAAGATCAAAAATAAATAAAGTACCCATATTTGGTATCGCCGCGTGCGTAACGATCCACCCTATAAATCTTTCATGTTAATTAACCCGTATGGTGAACGCCGTAAAAAACAAAAACAAAAAACAGTCACAGAATTGCGATTTTTGTGCATCCTGCAGCACATTAAATGGAATAAAAAGCGATCAAAAACTCATATAAACGCCAAAGTTGTACCAATTAAAACGTCAGTTCATCCCGCAAAAAAAAAGTTCTTACACGTCTCTGTATACGGAAAAATAAAAAAGTTAGGGCTCTCAGAAGACAGCGATGCATAAATATTATTTAACACAATAAAAACACTATTTTTTTTTTTTAAAGTGCTTCCAAATTAAAAAAACTATATAAATAGGGTATCGCCATAATCGTATCGACCCTGAGAGTAAAGCTAACTGGTCATGGATACTGCACGGTGAGTGCTGTGAAAAATAAAAATAAAAAACACTACTAGGATTGCAGTATTTTCTTCACCCTGCCTTCCAAAAAACGGATTTAAAACTGATCAAAAAGTCTGGTCCCCCCAAAAATGATACCAATAAAAACATCAACTCATCCCGCAAAAAACAAGCCCCTACACAGCTCCGTACACAGAAAAATAAAAAAGTTATGGCTCTCAGACTATGGCGATGCAAAAACGTGTTTTCCTTTTTGAATAAAAGTGTTTTTTATTGTGTAAAAGCAGTAAAACATAAAAAAAAAATACAAATTGGGTATCGCTGTAATCGTATCGACCTGCTGAGTAATACTAGCATGTCAGCTATACTGCACGGTGACCGCTGTTAAAAATAAAAATAAAAAACACTACCAGGAATGCTGTATTTTGTTCAAAATGCCTCACAAAAACCTTAATAAAAAGTGATCAGAGCGGCATATGCCCCCCATAATGGTACTAATAAAAACGTCAACTCATCCCACAAAAAACAAGCCCATAATCAGCTCCGTATACAGAAAACTGAAAACGTTATGGCTATCAGAACAGGACAACATAAAAACGCAATTTTTTATAGACCTATTTCTATTGTGTAAAAGTAATAAAACATAAAAAAAACTATATAAAATCTATATATCATTGCAATTGTACCGACCCCCATAGTAAAGATATCCTATCATTTATACTGCACGGCGAACGTTGTAAAATTGAAGCCCAAAAAACAATGGCGGAACTGCGTTTTCCCCTCATTTTCATAGCCCAATGCAAAAAAAAAAAACTTTGGAACACCTGTGCACCCAAAATGCACAATACACCCCTAGATGAGATCTATGAGGCGTGCTGAATCCAAAATGGGGTGACTTCTGGAAGGTTTCACCTGTTCTGGTATTTTGGGGGCTTTGTAAATGCGACATGGCCCCACCAAAATCTGCGTTCCAAAATCCAAGTAACACTCCCTCCCTTATACGCCCTGCCATGCGCCCAAACAGCAGTTTACACCCACATGTAGGGTATTGCCGAACTTGGAAGAAATTGCGTAACAAGGTTTTGGGTGTTTTTTTACCAGGATGCCTTGTAAAAATTAAAAATTTTCAGCTAAAATTGCAGATTATTGGAAAAAAATGTTTTTTAAAATTTTCACAGCCTAACGCTAAAATTTTTTGTGACACACCTGTGGGGTCGATATGCTCACTACACCCCTGGATATATTCCTTAAGGGGTGTAGTTTCCAATTTGGGGTATTTTTAGGGGAGTTTATTAATTTTTAGCACCTTAGGGTGTCCGCAAAACTGAAATGGCCCCTAAATAAAATCGTAATGAAAATGAGACCCCCAGAGTCCAGTAGGTGCTCCTCCTATTCTGGGGCTTGTGGTTGAGCCAAATAATGCACTAGGGCCACATATGGGATATCTCTGAAAACGGCAGAATCTGGGGAATCAATATTAATTTGCATTTCCCTGATCACATTTACCGTATTCTTGTGAATAATGCATAAAAATTGAAAATCTGCAAAAAAAGTAAAATTTTGAAACTTCACTTCCACTTTGCTTTAATTCCTGTGAAACACCTAATGGGTTAATAAACTTCCTAAATGCGGTTTTGAATACTTTAAGGGGTGTAGTTTCTTAGATGAGGTCATTTATGGGGGTATCTAACATACAGGTCAATCAAAGTCACGTTAGAACTGGACTGGTCCCTAAAAAATGTGTCTTGCAAATTTTGTTGAAAATTTGAAAATTACTACTAAATTTCTAAGCCCCCTAATGTCGTAAAAAAAAAAAAAGACATTTAAAAAATTAGGCCAAACTACAGCAGACATATGGTAGATGCTAGTTATAAACTATTTTGAGTGGAATAACTATCTGTCTTACATGCAGAAAATTTTGAAGTTTAAAATTGGTAAATTTTTCAAATTTTTCACGATTTTTTGATATTTTTCACAAATAAACAAGCATTTTTTGGACCAAAATTTCTTACTATCTTAAAGTATAATGTGTCACGAGAAAACAATCTCTGAATCACATGGATAGGTTAAAGTGTCAAAAAGTTATTCTCACATAAAGTGACACATGACAGATTTCAAAAATGGGGCTCTGTCAGAGAGGCCAAAACTGGCTCCGGCGGTAAGGGGTTAAAAATAATCCGGCAGTACCACCTATATCAGCACCTGAGATTTCGGCCTTCCTCCAAAAAATTAAACTCCCATCCCTATCAACTGATCAGTTAGAAGATCTCAACAAACCATTTACACTTCAAGAAATAGAACGCGTCATCAGTAACTCTAAATTGCATAAAGCCCCAGGTCCAGATGGACTCACTAATGAGTATTATAAACTATTTAGCCCCACCCTATCTCCCTACCTCACAGAACTTTTCCAAACTATTATGATCAAAGGTAAAGCACCAGCTGAAATGCTAACGGCACTGATATCTACAATTCCTAAACCAGGCAAATCTCCAGAACAGGTGACTAACTATCGCCCAATATCCTTACTAAACAATGATATAAAATTTTACTAAAAAATTATGGCCATTCGATTAAACGAATTCCTACCCCTCCTGATTAAGACAGACCAGTCAGGCTTTGTTAAAGCTCACCAGACAAGGGATGGAATCAGGAGAGTGCTAAATGTAATACAGATGACTTCTACACACAGAACCCCCACGCTTTTTCTCTCCTTAGACGCTGAAAAAGCCTTTGATAGGCTCAATTGGCTTTATTTGAGAGAGGTCTTGACTAAATTTGGCTTTACCGGCCACTTCTTACACGCTGTAATGGCATTATATTCTATACCATCAGCGAGAGTATTTACTTCTGGCTTCCTTTCACGTCCTATCCCAATATCGAATGGTACTAGACAGGGGTTCCCATTATTGCCTTTAATATACGTTCTATGTGTAGAGCCCTTGGCTCAGGTGTTAAAACGTTTAATATGGAACACAAAATCAATTTATTCGCCGACGATGTCTTAATCATGTGCACGCAACCAGAAACCTCAATTCCTAAATTAATGGAAATTCTAAACGAATATTCCTTGATTTCCTACTATAAGCTAAACGAAACCAAATCAGTAATCCTTCCAATGAACGTATCGTCTCAAACTAAGAGAAATCTCTCTTCCTTTAACTTTACCTGGTCTAACGATCACTTTATTTATCTAGGAATAAAAATCACAAAATCTATAGAAAATACGATTACAGTAAACCTAACTGATCTTTCTACAGCCCTTATAACGGAAATTCAAAGGTTGGAAAAGCTCCCATTATCCTGGCTAGCAAAAATTAATATTACTAAAATGTTTTTGCTACCTAAATTCCTATATATCACTAGGTCTCTCCCATTCCTTTTCCCATTGCAGTTCTTAAACAAATTACAATCTCAATTACTGAATTTTATCTGGGGAGGCAAAAAGCCAAGATGCAAAAGACAGTATCTATACATGCCACTCAAAGAAGGGGGTATGTCAGTGCCTCACTTATTATCTTATAATACATTATTGCAGCAATTTTATAACCAATAGTCTACCATTGGTCTTCCCCAGATAGCCAAGTTTGGTCTCAAATGGAGAATGAATCGCTTCAACCCCAATCTGTGAAAGATGTCCTACTAGCCTCAATTCTAGGTATTAAGCCCCCTCAGTTGCACCTACTCTCCTTAGCGCATGCAGTCAAAACCTGGCTTAAATATGTAGTACCTAAACGTTGGGTACATACTACAAAACTAACTTGCCCGTTCTCTGTACTTGGAGTGAGTATACCCACATTGCCATTATCTAACTGGTTGATGGCAGGAATAACTTCCGTGGGAGATCTATTTGAGGCAAACACCTTTAGATCTTTTTCGGAACTAAGCTCAACTTTCGGGATTCCCAAATCTCGTTTCTACCAATTCCTTCAAATCAGACACGAGCTCCAATCTTGGACATGGCCAACTCAACCCTTGACGATTTCCCCATACCAAAACTTTATATCTGGTAGAAAAGGATCTAGTAAAGGTCTCTCTATATCCTATAAACTACTGACAATAAACAATTCTGAGGTAAAACCTCATTACATGGTGAAATGGGAAGAAGAACTTTCCTGTTCCTTCTCGTGGGAGGTTTGGTTGACAGCGTCTCTATCAGTTACTAAGCATTCCAGATGCATCAACCATCTGGAACTGATGAAAAAAATATTTCTGCGCTGGCACCTACACCCTACACGGCTGGCACATCTTTCTCCCACGTACTCGAAACTTTGTTGGAGGAATTGTAGTAGAATAGTGAAGAAATCAGGCGATACCTTTTAGAGGCTAACTGAGTATATTTGATAGTGAGCTTTCGAGAGTACGAGCTCTCTTCTTCAGACTGATGTTATACAACAAACTGAAAATACACAGACTTTTTATACACAAAAGACATGGATCTTCAAAGGATCTTAGAATTCTTAAAAATAACAAAATGCGAAATATAGGTAGAGCAGTTATTTACAACCGGTCAAGAGATAAACAGTCTGGAAACTTGTGAGGCGTGACGGGAGTGATCAGTAATTATTTCTCTTATCTTTATATGCAATCAGGGGAGATTTGTTGCTCTCACAGTTCACACATAGTTTGACATGAAGCTGGCATGAATATTTAACCCATTTTGCAGAGTTTTAAATTTTTGCATTAATTTATATTCCCATTCCTTCCTCTCCCTCTGAGTCTTAAAATCTCCCATTAAGATCGTAACCTGTAAATCTTCCATCGAATGATTTTCTCTAGAGAAATGTGCGGCCACTGGAAGATCAGTTCTGTTGTTGTTAATGGTGAATCTGTGGGAGTTCATGCGCTGGCTGAGTCTCTGCCGTGTTTCCCCAAGCATAGAGGCCTGTGGTCGGACATTGCACACACATGATTAGATACACCACATTGGAAGACCTGCAGGAAAATGTCCCCCTAATTCTGTGCACCTGCTGTGACTGTGGGACAGGTACACTGTCAGCGGTGTGGATGTGCCTGCAGGTCTTGCACCTGTTCTGCAGGCAGGGTGAGGTGCCATTTTCGGTTGGGGCCCTCAGGGCACTCCGGACAATAATGCGCCGCAGGTTTGGTGGTTGCCGAAAGGAGAGGAGAGGGGGGACTGGGAATATGTCTTTGAGTCTGTTGTCCCTATGTAGCACAGGTTGAAGTTCCTTGGCAATCTTTCGTAGGATCTCCAGTTGTGGGTTGTAGGTTACAACTAGGGGCACTCGTTCTTCCTTCTGGGTCTCTTTGTATGTGAGCAGACTGTCTCTGTTGATGGCTGCTGCTTTGCTGATTTGGTTGTCTGTCAATTTTGGTCTGTATCCAAGTTTGAGAAATTTTGTCCTCAGATCCAGAAGGTGCTTGTCCAGGTCTGCTTTGTCGGAGCAAATACGATTGTACCGTATAGCCTGGCTGTAGATAATAGACTGTTTTGTGTGCTTGGGGTGGAAGCTGTCATTCCTGAGGTAGGCCGTTCTGTCTGTGGGTTTGTGGTACACTGATGTGAGTAGCTGGTGGTCTTTGATGTGTATTGTAGTATCCAGAAAGTGGATTTTGCTCTCTGAATAGGTAAGTTTAAGGTTAATGGTGGGGTGAAAGTTATTGAAGTCATTATGGAATTGAATTAGGGCCTCCTCGCCCGCAGTCCAGATGACAATGATATCATCAATATAACGGAGGTACATCATGGGTTTGGTGGTGCATGTTGATAAATATGCTCCTTCCAGTACCGCCATAAAGAGATTTGCATATTGGGGCGCACATCTGGACCCCATGGAAGTTCCCATTTGCTGTAGATACAGGTCTTCTCCAAAAGTAAAATAGTTGTGGCTGAGTATGAACTGGATGAGCTGTGTGACTGGTTTCGTTGGGAGGTCTTGTTTCTCTAGGTGCACCTGACATGCTGCAACTCCATCCTTGTGGGGAATGTTTGTATACAAGGATTCTACATCCATGGTGGCCAAAATGGTGCCCTCAGGAAGTGGACCGAGGGCATTGAGTTTGTTAAGAAGGTCTGTTGTGTCCTGGATGTAGCTTGGAGTATCTTTGACCAGGGGTTTTAGGAGATTTTCCACCCAACCTGAGATATTCTCTGTCAGTGTCAGGGGCGTCGCTAGGCTGTTTTATTCGGGGCTCGGGCCCCGAATAAAACCCCCTGTGCCCCGAGTCTCCCGGGCTCCAGGCCTCTGTGCTGGGCCTGGAGCACCGACTGGCTCTTCAGCTGCATGTGCGTCTGCTGGACGCACACAGCTGAGGGCTTCTGCGGGGCAGAGAGCGAGCGCTCCCTGCCCCGCAGACAGTGTCGGACCCGCAGGTCCTACACCGCGAGGCTGCCGGGTCCTCACAGCGCTGAGGACCCGCCGCGGCCCCGTGCGCCTCAGCCGGCAGCGTCGCGATGACATCACGTCATTGCGACGCTTCCTGTCCTCGGGCGCACAGCGCGTCATAGGCCGTGCGCCCGAGGAGCTGCCGGAGGAGCGCGGGCTGAAGAGGACGGAGCGCGCTCGCCGGGGGAGTTAAGGTGAGTATTAATGTTGTTATTTTTATAGCGTTTACCTGCCTCAGTGCCCCTATATACTGCCTG
This sequence comes from Phyllomedusa bahiana, assembly GCA_025379985.1. Lineage (NCBI taxonomy): Eukaryota > Metazoa > Chordata > Amphibia > Anura > Hylidae > Phyllomedusa > Phyllomedusa bahiana. The sequence goes on along the minus strand of JAODAL010011871.1, from coordinate 82,328 downwards.
TGCCCCTATAATGCCTGCCTGTGGCCCCCATATCCCTGCCTGTGCCCCTATAATGCCTGCCTGTGGCCCCCATATCCCTGCCTGTGACCCCCATATGCTGCCTGTGGCCCCCATATCCCTGTCTGTGGCCCCCTATATACTGCCTGTGCCCCTATAATGCCTGCCTGTGGCCCCCATATGCTGCCTGTGCCCTTTTATACCTGCCTGTGGCCCCCATATACTGCCTGTGCCCCCAATATACTGCCTGTGCCCCCATTAACTGCCTGTGGCCCCCATATCCCTGCCTGTGGCCCCCATATCCCTGCCTGTGGCCCCCATATGCTGCCTGTGCCCTTTTATACCTGCCTGTGGCCCCCATATACTGCCTGTGACCCCCATATACTGCCTGTGCCCCCATTTACTGCCTGTTCCCCCCATATCCCTGCCTGTGGCCCCCATATCCCTGCCTGTGGCTCCCATATGATGCCTGTGCCCCTATATACCTGCCTGTTGCCCCTATATACCTGCCTGTGCCCCTATATACCTGCCTGTGCCCCCATATACCTGCCTGTGCCCCCATATACCTGCCTGTGGCCCCCATATACTGCCTCATTGCCCCCATATACTGCCTCAGTGCCCTTATATACCTGCTTGTGGCCCCCATATACTGCCTCAGTGCCCCATATACTGCCTCAATGACCCAATATACCTGCCTGTGGCCCCATATACTGCCTGTGCCCCCTATATACTGCCTTTGGCCCCATATACCTGCCTGTGGCCCCTATATACTGCCTCAGTGCCCCCATATACTGCCTGTGGCCCCATATACTGCCTCAATGACCCTATATACCTGCCTGTGGCCCCATATACTGCCTGTGCCCCCCTATACCTGCCTGTGCCCCCCTATACCTGCCTCAGTGCCCCTATATACTGCCTCAGTGCCCCTATATACCTGCCTCAGTGCTCTTATATACCTGCCTCAGTGCTCCTATATACTGCCTCAGTGCCCCTATATTCTGCCTCAGTGCCCCCATATACTGCCTGTGGCCCCCATATACCTGCCTGTGGCCCCATATACCTGCCTGTGGCCCCATATACCTGCCTGTGGCCCCATATACTGCTTCAGTGCCCCTATATACCTAACTGAGGGGACTGCTATACCTAAAATTAAGGAGTTGCTGGAAATGTGAGGATTCTAAGATATTTGTGTCCAAATCCTCAGGGACGAGTATTGGCCGGGAGCAATCAGCATGAAGGTGTGAACCGGATGGAGAAGAAAAGTGAAAGTGAACGACGCTGATCAGAAAAGACGTCTCCGGTGAGTTACTAAATGTAACAGCAGGGTAATCACATATGTCTGCAGAGTCTACATACAACTAGTATCTACCACTATATGGCCCCTGTATGGCAGTGGTATATGTAATCAGAGCCTGTGTACAGCTGGTAGTCACATGTGGGGGTCGCGTTCGGTCAGGGTCTGGCAGGATTATTTGAGCCTTAAGTAGTAATAGTTTTGGGTCTTGGTTTTGTAGGAGGGTTTTTAGTCACAATCACTTGTCTGGTAGATTTGCTCCATGTATCGGTGGATTATTTGGTGACTGTTTAGGGGTATTGTCATATGAAGGTGAGAAGTTCTGAAAAAGTAAATTTGTCATTGGTGATTTTTACTGTACAGTGACTGCTGAGGAGATGGACGGGATCTGTGTGGGATGTGCAGAAAATTAGTGACAGGAACAGAAGGTTTTTCTCTGTAAAAAGCCATCCGCAGTTCACAATGAGGCGGGAAAAACACAAAGGGCCCGAGCCCCAGATGTTTTAGGACCCTAGCAACGCCCCTGGTCAGTGTCCCAATGCCCGAAATGATAGGCCTCCCAGGGTTGCCATCTTTATGGATCTTGGGGAGCATATAGAAGCAGCCCGGCTTTGGATCCTCTGGGATAAGCAATTCCACCTGCTTCCGGACCTGAATTGGAAACTTTTTTATCATATCCTTTAGTTGTTTCATATAGGCTTCTGTGGGATCATTTCCAAGTTTGCAGTAGTGGATGGGGTTTGACAGTTGTCTGTTCGCTTCCTGGATATAGTCAGAGATGTTCATCATGACTATTGCCCCCCCTTTGTCAGCAGGTTTTATAATTATATCCTGATTTTCTTTCAGTGAAGCAATAGCCTTCTGTTTCTGCAGGGTTAGGTTGTGTACTTGTTTCTTTTGTTTCTCCAGGATCTCTGATTTTACCTTGCTTCTGAAACAATCAATGTATTTATCTAGTGCTGCATTAGTTCAAGGCATGGGGTCCAGGTAGATTTTTTGGTTGGTTTCGTTATTTGCTGTTCTGTCTCAGAGTCCCTGCTGTATGGAAGGTCTTTTCCATAGAAGAAATCCCCTCAATCTCATTTTTCTGAAGAACTCCTCCATATCATTGCAGAGTTTGACATGGTCAGTGAGTGCTGAAGGGCAGAAGGAGAGACCTTTGGAGAGAACTGCCATTTCATGTTTATTTGGCTCATAGGAGGAAAGGTTCACCACACAGGTCTGCTGAGCTGGGCTGGTACTTGTAGTTGTAGTGATGAAGCCTTTCTGCCTCAGTCTCTGGAGCTTTTTCTTTTTGTTCTTGATGAGCATGTCCTGCAGTTTCTGGTAGTATGTGTGGAGTTTGGCCTTCATCTCCTCTGTGTCATTCTCCAGTGATGTCTTTAGGGCCTGTATCTCCTCCTGTTTTCTTCTTTTTTTTGTTATAGGAAATTTTTATCATATTGTTCCGCAGCCTCTCAGATGTCCGAATACATAGTTGTTTCTGCATATCGGCTGTTGTAGGTAGCCAGGTTGGGTTTATGCAGAGTGAAGCCTTTTTGGGATGAGTCTTTCCTTTTTGCATTTTGTTAAGAAGAAGATGTCGCTGTTTAAGTTGTGCAAGTTTCTTAAGCCGGTTTTTTCAGTTCCATTCTTGAGCGGTACATTGTGTATCTTCCAAGTTGCTAGTAGTATAATGCTGTACCGTGTTAGCCATAGAAAGTAGTAGAATAGTGAAGAAATCAGGCGATACCTTTTAGAGGCTAACTGAGTATATTTGATAGTGAGCTTTCGAGAGTACGAGCTCTCTTCTTCAGACTGATGTTATATGTATTTTCAGTTTGTTGTATAACATCAGTCTGAAGAAGAGAGCTCGTACTCTCGAAAGCTCACTATCAAATATACTCAGTTAGCCTCTAAAAGGTATCGCCTGATTTCTTCACTATTCTACTTTCTATGGCTAACATGGTACAGCATTATACTTGGAGGAATTGTGGCAAGGCAGGTACTCTACTCCATATGTGGTGGAGCTGCCCAATTATTCAACCACTTTGGACCCAAGTTAAAGATCTAATTGCTGAGGTAGTACACCTTCATATCCAACTAACTCCTGCCATAGCGGTTCTAGATTTAACGCTAGACAATTTTCCTATTTATTTAAGAACAATAATTCAACACATTCTCATAGCGACTAGATTGTCAATAGCATTACATTGGAAGTCCATTCAGCCCCCTACTCTCTCAGAAATAATAGACAGGATCAATTTTCACTTCCAGTGTGAAATATCCCTTTCGTTACCCCCACATGCAGTTGCTAAGACAAGGGAATATTGGACGTCCTCTAAGCATTTTAAATAACTGTAATTTATCTTACCTAAACTGTATTTCCTCGTACTAAAGGGTTATATATCCACAACACGCTATACTTTCTTCTATGAGATAACACTGCCAGAACTCATGATGTGATTCACTCTAGCTAAATCTCCAAGCATAAACATTGATTTTCTGACCATGACAACTTGCTTTATGTTTGATGTTTCTATTTGTCTTATTTGGGCCTTTTAGAGCCCTTGTTACCCCTTGTACCACGCTCCTCTTTCTTTATTCTGTACCCCCACATCCCCATTATTATTATTCAATAAAAACTTATTGGTTCAAAAAAAAAATACTATAGAAATAATACAAAAATTATATTGATATTCTTTATAAAACTGGATTGAACCGTTCTCTTTCACAGAGAACAGAAGTTCAACTTTTCTAGTTAGAAGATAAGAAATGTAATCCCAAACTACAAATTATTTATTGTAACAGCTATAGACAATGGAATGTGCTCCCACGGGAACAAGTATTGACAGATACTCTAGATTATTTCGAGAAGAGGTAGACATTTTCCAGTAACAAAACAGCCACATAGCTTCTCTCATTAATAGTAAAATACATTCATATTACGTTCAGAATTCTTGGAATTATTATTAATAAACCTTTGCAAATGTATTTATATTTTATTTGTAATAACAATACATTCTGCAGCATTTGACAATTAGAAAAGTAACAAACAAGTTATAATGATAAACTATCATAAAAAAAGAAAAAAAACATTGAGACAAAAGTATAGAAGTCTATGCGTAAAAGAGTTTACAGTCAGAATTTAGTGGGGGAGTTCCACATTGGAACTTATGTATGAAAACTGTCTAGCATTAAGACTGTCTTTGTTCTCCACAGCAAGCAATCAGAGCTCAGCCTTTATTTTTCCAGATCACTATGTAAAATTAAAGCTGAGCTCTGATTGGATGCTATGGGCAACAAACACAGTGTTACAGCTAGGCAGAGTTCTTACGTAAGGCCCATAATGTTTGCAAACAGACAATAAATACATCTGCATGAACCTGTCATCTAGGCATAATCTGAGAAAACAAAGACAATGTAAATTCTACAATGTAGACTCTAGTGCTCAATCTATTTTACATAGAGCACTAATGGCGGTTTCCTGGTAACATCAGAATATATGGTAAAGAGAGGAGAGTATCTATATTTGAACACAAAGGCTTAACCTGTAAATGATCTATGATTAGAGATGAGCGAATCGATTCTAATGAAGTGGAATTTGTTTAGAATTTCAGGAAAACTTCGGTTCTGCACAAAGCCGAAGATTAGGGTGATTCGCAGGAATGAAGCGTGTCTTTAATTGCTAAAATGGCTGCAGGTACATGGCGTTACACGGGGCAGAGAACTCTGAGAGGAAAAAAGGAGGACCCTCAATGACATGTGCAGACATGAAGCCAATCAGAGATCGGCGGGATTCTGTGATGTCAAAACACTATATAAGTGCGGACGGCACCCGCGCTTCCACATTCCTCTCGTTGTGTCTGTGCTGCTGATCTTACACAGATCTCATTATAGAGCTTTACTTAGCGATTGGGGAGGGGGAATAAGACCATTAGAAGTCTGTTACTTGCTCACTCAGTGTTCTGTATCTGCTGCTACACAGATCTCATTATACAGCCTTATTCAGTGAGTGTGGAGGAGGAAAAAGACCACTATATGTCTGTCACTTTTCTCACTCAGCGTTCTGGATCCCTTTGCTCTACACAACTCATCCTGAAAGAAGCTGCTTTTACAAGACATGGGGCTCAGTTGCCTAAATTTAATGCCACCAGCATTATCATTTTGTTTATTTTGTGGGTCTTCTCCCAGGGTGTCCAGGTGGGTGTAATTCTGCCCCATATACATTGCAATCTCACTTGTTGTAATTATTAGGGAATTTCAGTTTCTAAAAATCCACTCAATCCTGATAGTGTTGTATTGGGAGTGAAATAGAGTGCTTTTTTTTCTGTCCGCCATCATTTAAATCTCACCAGTTGTATTATTTGGATTTTCAGATTCAAAAATCCACTCAAAACCTGATAGTATTGTATTGGGATTGAAATACAGACCGCTTTTTTGTCCGCATTATTTAAATTTCTCCTGCTGTATTAAATTTGGGAATTTTAAATTCAAGTAATCCCCCTCAATCCTGTGTTACTGGTGTATTGGGAATTGAAAAAACAAGGTCTTTTTTGTCCGCCATTATTAAAATTTCTGCTGCTGTAATTAAATTTGGGAATTTTAAATTCAAGTAATCCACTCAATCCTGTGTTTCTGTTGTATTGGATTAAAATACAGACCCCTTTTTTGTCCGCCATTATTTAAATTTCTCCTTTTGTATTAGGAATTTCAGATTAAATTTAACCCACCAATCCTGTGTTACTGTTGTATTGGGGTTTAAAATACAGCCGCTTTTTTCCCCCCATTTTTTTAAAATTTCTCCTTTTGATTAGGAATTTCAGATTCAATTAATCCACCAACCTTTGTTACGTTGTTTTGGGGATTGAAATACCCCCGTTTTTTTTGCCCGCCATTATTTTTTTTTCCCCTGTTGTTTTATTGGGGAAATTTAAAAATTAGGGAATCCTCATCCTGTTAGTTTTGTACTTGGAGTAAATACGGGGTGTGTATTTATATATAAACATCTTCAAAACGATCTGAAAATTTTTTTGATCAGGATTATGTCAGACAGAGAGGTGGCAGGCTCTCACATGCAGTGGCAGGGGTACAACTTTCCCTGGAGAGGCACAGTCACATATAGAAAAGGGACGTCGCAGCAGGGTGACCGGGAAAAAAACTGCTGGTGTCATCTAGGGCAGTGTGTTGAGCACGAACCCAAGGGTTCTTGATTTTTGGAGGTCATAAAAATCCCCCAATGAATCGAAAACACTAGCCAACCATCGTGGATTCGCAAACACAACCTTAGTTGAGGGCCCCGGACAGGTCGCCCCTAAACTGTCCTAAAAACCCCTCTGTTTTCCGTTTGATTCCCTCAGCTAGGATCTACATTGGTCTGGGTTCAGCGCCACTTCGCGAGGGGAAATTTTGGGACAGTCAGCATACTTGCAGCGAGGGGGTGGGGCAGACACAGTGCTTTTGCAGTGGGGGGAAAAATTTTGGGTTTGGGGAGTGGCACGGGGGTTATGTTGCAAGCATCAGGGTTGCATACGAGACCGTTAAAGGGGAAAAGCAGTGACGGGCAAAACAAACGTTGACGATGTTACCATCGCCCTTGGGAGCCGGGGGAAGCAAAAGGTTCACCTACATCGGGGGAAAAAGGGGGGTCAGCTTTCGCATCCCCGCGGGGCCAGCCAGCAAATCGGTGTGTGCCAAAAGACACGGGGGGAGAAACCGCTTCGCAGGTCCAAGAAGAGCGGCACAGGGGCTCAGTGAGGCCGTGCGTTCGGCCACTCAGTGCGGAGTGTTGGGGTAAAAAAACCTACTCCGTGGGTGGCATTTTTTTTGCAAGATACCAGGGGAACCCGAACTTGTTAGTTTGTAAAATTTTTGGGGGCAGAACGGTTGAAGCGGGGGAAAGGGGTTTTTAAACTTTTGGGCACCAGGGCCCTTTGCATCAAAACAATGTGCGTAAAAACATCCAATGGCCGGGGGGAAGAAACGGGGTTCCGATGTGGTGGCCACCCTCCCCCGGGCAGAAAAACCAGCAAAAAGCCCCCCTTCAGTGGCCCGCTTGGTACATTTAAACCCGGTCGGCCCCAAAACACCTTGCCGAAGGAAGCTGTTTGCCCTTTTGCCATCACCCTCCCCCGGTTAATTGCCCCCTCCCTCCTCGCTACTCTTTGGCGCCAGCAGTCTTTTCAACAGAAGATTGGCAAAGAGACAACAAAGCATCCAACCCCACCCAGAAGGTGAAAAGGGCTGACCTTTTTGCCCCTGCCCAAGTTTTTGGTACTCCATGCCCCCCCTTTCCCAAAGGGTGAAACCCCTTCCCAACCCTTCAGAGAAATAATGGCTTGTGCCGAGATGTTTGAGGGGGGAGAGTTCCAAGCCTTTAATATTTTTTTTCCAAAAAAAGGGCCCCTCGGGGGCTTCGTCTGCTAAAACCCGCCCTGTTGAACCGCAGAAGGGGATTTCCTCCTAGGAGACAAACTCCGAGGCTTTTTCCGCTCACTAGCTCGGGATTTGGGTTTTGGAACAATCCCTGCATTGTGCGCCAAAATTAAAAGAAAGGCCCCCCAACCGGGTTTTAAAAGGAAATGTCCTCTCCTCCCGGGATCTTCCATCTTCATTAATGATTCATCCACGGGGCTCTCTCGGATCGATACCGTTTAACGGAAAAGGCGTGAGGAGCTCCCGCCGGAAAGCCAAAAACCGGTTTTTCCGAACCCATCATCTACCTTTTCCCTTCCCGTCGGTCTTTTTGCCTGGGTCGCTCCCTACTTCCCAAGCCACCGTGGAAGGGCCATGAAAACCCGGTAGAGCCCACCTAAACCTCCGCAGGAGTTTAAACCCAACGGCTTTAAGGGAGGACCTATGTTTTAACTGGGGCCCACCCTTTAAAAATCTCCTGGGGGTTCCCCTGTTTCCATCCCCGGTTTCCCCGGGAAGAAAGGGCCGCCCCTAGGCTACGTGGGAAGGCCCCCCCTAGGGGTTTTCAGTTCCTTCCCTCACCCTAAAAACCTTTCCCGCCCCGGGGTTCAGACCAAAACCCGGGCCCCACTTTCAAGCTTCCCCGTTCTTTGGCCCTCTGCGCCACCCGGGTGTCTCAACCCAATCTCCCCGGGGTTTCCCCCGCAGAAACCCCTCTGGCCATTCCTCCGTATTTGGGGGGGTTTCCCAGCGATCCAGCCCCCAAAATCGAAACTGGGGCCTTTTTTCCCATCTTTTGGGGGCACTTTCATAAAAAGGGGAAAACTTTTTTTTTATGTTTTAAACCCCCCCTTTTTTCCCTCGTCCATCCTCCGGGGCCCTTCCGGGGCCTTTGCAACGCCATTCCCCGGTACGTAAACGGGGCAAAAAGGGCGAAGTCCTTTTCGATGGGGACCAAAAAGTCGGTTCTCGCTTTTTGGGTGGGCCCCCTTCGCCCGGTTTTTTGTTTACCGTTTTCTCCTGTACCGCCCCAACCCCTTTTCGGTTCTTACCATTCTGTATCAAGATTTTTGCTGACGTCTTCTCCTAGAAGCAAGCCGAGTCCTTCCCTCCTCATCTTTCCCTATGACTGCCCTATTGACCTTCTGCCCGGAACATCTCCACGGGGCAGGTCAAACCCTCTGTCTTTGACGGAGACCTTGGCGATGTCCGCCCTACATCAAGGAGACTCTCCAGAGGGGGTTTAAATTTTTCGGAAGTCCTCCTCTCCTGCTGGTGCCCGGGTTCTTTTTTGTAATGAAGAAGGATGGATCCCTCTTCCATGAAATCGATTACCGTGGTCTAAATAAAATCATAAATGAAGAATTGATACCCCTTGCCGTTGATTTCCGAGCCTTTTGACCCGGCTCCGCGGAGCCAAGATTTTCTCCAAAACTGGACCTAAAGTGGGGCCTATAACCTGATTCGAATTCGTGAAAGGAGACGAGTGAAAGAAAGGCCTTCAATACTCGTGAAGGGCACTTTGAGTACTGGTCATGCCTTTGGTCTTTGCAACGCTCCAGCAGTTTTCCAGGAGTTCGTCAACGACATATTCCGGGACCTTCTGTATCCCTGTGTCGTTGTCTATCTGGACGACATTCTAATTTTCTCCCCCAATCCGGAGTCTCACGTCAGCCATGTACGTCAGGTCCTTCAGCGTTTGAGGGCTAAACGCCTCTACGCCCAAACTCAAAAAATGTCTGTTCCATCAGAAAAGCCTTTCCGTTCCTCGGCTAAAATTATTTCAGACAAGGGCCTGCAGAGGATCCTGCCAAAATTGTCTGCCGTTCTGCATTGGCCAAGACCCATGGGCCTCCGAGCCTTACAAAAGATTCCGGGGCATCGCCAACTATTATAGACAGTTGTGCCGCACTTCTCTTCACTGGTGTCTCCTATTGTGGTTTTAAAACCAAAAAAGGCAGTAATCCTAGGTTTGTGGCCACCAGCCCGCGGAAGAAGCTTTCCTCAAGCTAAAAGTCTGTTTCCCCTTTCCGCCCGGTACTCACACGACCAGACACAGAAAAACCCTTCTTCTTGGAAGTCGATGCCTCCTTGGTGGGAGCTGGAGCTGTACTTTCTCAAAAGGGCCCTAAAGGCAAGACCCTCACATGGGTTTTTTTCTCAAAGACTTTATCTTCTGCTGAGAGAAATTACGCCATCAGAGAACGAGAATTACTGGCCATCAAGCTAGCCCTAGAAGAATGGTGATACCTGGAGGGATCTCAGCACCCAGTCAATATTTACACCGACCACAAGAATCTCTTATACCTCCAGACGGCCCAGCGTCTAAACCCGCGCCAGGCACGATGGTCTTTATTCTTTTCCAGGTTCGACTTTCTGATTCATTTTCGCCCCGCGGAGAAAAACGTCAAGGCCGCTGCCCTCTCCCGTGCCTCTGATGTGGTAGGAGACGAACCAGCACCACAGCATATTATCTCTCCCGAAAGGCTAATCTCTGCTGCTCCCATAGATTCAGCGTTTTTCCTCGGGCAAGAAATTATGTGCGCCCGGCTCTACGAAAGAAAATACTGCATTGGGGACATTGCTCTCGAGTGGCAGGACACACGGAAGTGAAGAAATCTGTCTCTCTTATCTCCTGCTTCTACTGGTGGCCCACTCTGGCCAAAGACGTTCGTGATTTTGTGGAGTCATGCACCTCGTGTGCCCGCAACAAATCCTCCCACCTCAAGCCGGCAGGTCTGCTGCAGCCGTTACCTATTCCCGATTGTCCCTGGACCCACGTGGCCATGGATTTTATTATGGATCTCCCGAATCCCTCTGGTAATAATCTGGGTAGTCACGGATCGCTTTTCTAAAATGTCCCATTTCATTCCTCTGCCTGGTCTACCCTCTGCCAGCATATTTTTCCAGCATATTTTTCGGCTACATGGGCTGCCCCGCCATATTGTCTCTGATCGGGGGGTTCAATTTGTTTCTAGGTTCTGGCGCTCCCTCTGTAACCAGCTACAAGTAAAATTGGATTTCTCCTCAGCCTATCACCCTCAATCCAACGGGCAGGTAGAGAGGGTTAACCAGATACTAGGCGCCTATCTGCGTCACTTTGTTTCTGCTCTTAAGGACGACTGGGCCGATCTGTTACCCTGGGCAGAATTTTCTTATAATTCGTTAGACTCTGAGTCTGCCGGAGCCGCCCCCTTTTTCATTGTCTACAGGCGACATCCCCGCCCACCCCTCTCGCTCTCTGTGCCCTCGAAGGTCCCGGCTGTGGAAGATTTGGTCCAGAACCTAACCACCATCTGGAATCAGACACGCCAATCTCTACTCCGGGCTTCCGCTCGTAACAAGATACAGGCCGACAGAAAGCGAAGACCTCCTCCCATCTTCTCTCCGGGTGACAAGGTGTGGTTGTCGGCAATGTATATCCGCCTCAAGATCCCTGGTTATAAGCTTGGCCCCCGGTTCTTGGGACCATTCGAGGTTCTGAAACGCCTAAGCCCAGTGGCATACAAGCTCCACCTTCCTCCCACTATACGGGTCCCGAACTCCATCCATGTCTCTCTTCTGAAGCCGGTCATCCTAAATCGTTTCTCTCGGAAAACTGTTCCTCCCACTACTGAGGCTGACGCCACCAATGTCTTTACTATAAAGGAAATTCTGGACATGAAAACCGTCAGAGGGAAGTGCCTGTTCCTCATTGAGTGTAAGGGGTAAGGGCCCGAAGTAATGTCCTGGGAACCAGAAGAAAATATCCTGGACCGTAATGAGAACTGGAGATTCCTTCAGGCCAGAGGGAGGGGGGGCAAAGAGTGGGGTACTGTCACGGATGCCCCTGCGACCCTCGTTCCGGGTCGCAGGCGCATCCGTGCCCCACTGCCGAGCGGCGCTGCGACCCACATGTCGGGTTTCATGCACGCTCGTTCCCCTGCTCGTCACACGAGCTACTTACCCAACCACGCTCCTGCTGCAGCCCCTGTCCCGCGGCGTGCGCGGTTCCGCTCCCTAGTACATGCGTGCGCCGGCAATGTTAAATTTAAACGGCCAGTGCACCAGTAATTGGTTATTGCCGGTCACTGCCCCTATTTAAGCCTGCCTCTTCCTGGCACCCTCGCCGGATCTTTAGTGCCCTGAGCCTATTGAGAAAGCGTTCCTAAGCCTTATTCTGATTACCGTGTACCGAATCGTTTGCCTCCGTCCCTCGACCACGAATCTTGCCGCCTGCCCTGACCGTTTGCCTGTCCATGTCTACGAACCATAGCCGCCTGCCCTGACCTTCTGCCTGTACCCGACTACGAGCCTGCCTGACGATTTTGTACCACGCTACACCTCGGCTGCCTACGCAAGCAAGTCACGTCAGGGGTAGCAACCTGGTAGACTCCCGCCGCAGCAAGTCCATCCCGCTTTGCGGCGGACTCTGGTGAATACCCGGACTTACGTTGATTCTGCTCCCTGGCGTGGATTACGTCATCGCTTGAGGTGGTCCAGAGGATCCACTATCTCCGACCGTGACACTCATGCTGCTGTCAAGTGACCGCTGTCTTAGTGGAACACCCTGTGGTTTCCTAATGCTGTTTCCACCCTCACCACTCTCTGACGTTGCCACTATGTTTGGTTTTTGCCTTATTTTCATCTGTCAGAAGGAATGAAAAGCATCAGGATTGATAGCCAAAAGCAGGAGTGGATACAGAACACAGAAGACATGCAAATATCCCATTTACTGGTCATCTCTGTTTTGGATCAACTCCTGTTTGTTTTTGGCTTTAGCAATACTGATGGATTATTGATCGATTGAAAGCGGACATTGATGGATGAAAGGAAGGGCAAAATGATCAGAGACGTCAACGCAAAATTAGTGCCCTCATCTTGTTTTTTTCCAGCTGGCGCTGTCATGACTTTATCAGGCTGCATTCCCGCTTCAGTTTTTGGTCAGTTTTGCCCCCGTAAGTGCACAGGAAATTTTAGAGTGAAGCGATTCTAAGAGCAGCGGCTGTCATGTGCGTGTCATAAAAAACAAAGCATTGTATGAAGACCAAACCAAGTTCCCTCTGCATATTTGAGCATAGCACAATGTTCTACAGCACCCTTCAGGCTCTCTGCAGCCAGGAAATAGCTGTTTTTTAACGCGATTCGTCGCAAATATATTCGGGGTGAAACGAATTTTGTCGGAAAATTCGGCGAACTCAGCAAACCGAATTTTTGAGAAATTCGCCCATCTCTATCCTGCATCAAGGCCAGGTATCTTCATGATCCATCACCTATATTCAGAACATTCTAATCTCAAAAGTATTGCCACTGTACACGTGAGATCAGGATCAGAAATACAGCTGACAGAAATAACCTGGCTCTGGCTGCCACTAACAGGATCGAAGATAATGGTGATCCCAGCAGTTTATTTTCTTAGATGTTGCAGTAAATAGGGACCTTGGCATTCAAGCAGTTAGACAGAGGGGAGAGGTTACTTTTGTCAGCTCAATAGGTCAAATAATATGCCTTTTAGTGGTATGCTGATAGACACAATACACTGCAATACATACACTGGGGAAAAAAAGTATTTAGTCAGCCACTAATTGTGCAAGTTCTCCCACTTTAAAAGATAAGAGAGGCCTGTAATTGGCAGACCTCAAATATGAGAGATAAAATGAGAAAGCAAATGCAGAAAATCACATTGTCTGATTTGGAAATAATTTATTTGCAAATTATGGTGGAAAATAAGTATTTTGTCACCTACAAACAAGCAAGATTTCTGGCTCTCACAGACCTGTAACTTCTTCTTTAAGAGGCCCCTCTGTCCTTTACTCATTACCTGTAGTATTGGCACCTGTTTGAACATTATATAAACAAAATGTAAAAACATTTAAAAATATTTAAAGAAAATTAAGAAAAAAAAACTCTTTTCCCTTTCTATTTGCTTAATTATATAAATAAATAAAATCATAAAAAAAACCTACACATTCAGTAACTGGTATCTTACATTTTGTAGTAAAATAGTAACTGTCATGGAGCGCTTCACGGCCCCTACACCGGGCCGTAGATGCACTTGTACCTCTCCTGTCCCAGGCGCTCCTAACTCACCGCTCCTCACTCCTGCATCTCTCTGACCTCCTTTTGTGTGCCAGCACACGTGTACCCACTCCTTAGGGCATGCACATTTTAGTTCTGGAAGTTTTAAAGGGCTAGCACGCCGGTAATTGAGTAATTGCCGGGTGCTGACTCTATATCTGTCCACCTCCTCCTTCACTCCTTGCCAGATCATTCATGTGTTTTCCTTGGAGCTGTAGAGAGTTAAATGCTACTCTGATCTTCCGTTTTTAAGACCTTTTTGCTATTGTTTACTGGCCATTTTGCCTGCTGTCTGCACTGACCTTTCTGCCTGTCCCTGACCATGTTGTTGCTTGTAGATTCTGTACCATGCAACCACAAGCAAGTCGCTTCAGGGGTAGCGACCTGGTTGTCTTCCACTGCAGAAGTCCAACCTGCCTTGCAATGGGCTCTGGTGAAAAACAAAATGCTGCTTAGACTCCGCTCCCTGACATGGCTTACACCACAGATTGCTGTGACCTCATGAATCTACTTCCTATATATATATGTGTGTGTATATATACACTGATCATTTTGCCGTTCCTTTGATCCGTCAGTGTCCACTTTCAGTGACTCAATAATCCATCAGTGTTGCTAAAGCCAAAAAGAAACAGGAGTTGATCCAAAACAGAGATGACAAGTAAATTTAATATTTGCATGTCTTCTGTGTTTTGTATCCACTCCTGATTTTGGCTAGCTAATCAACAGACAATCCTGATGCAAACAAGACCATGTCATACTGGCCTTATGGCTTCTCCGAAGATACAATCAGTTGTGTTTGTCCTTTTCATTCCTTCTGACAGATTAAAAGAAGAGGAAGACCAAACATAGTGGCAGCGTCATAGAGTGGTGGAGGATGAAAACAGCATTATGAAACCAGAGAGTGGTCAATTGGCAGCAGCAAGAGTAGGCCACAGACTGGCACAATGAAAGGTGTGGAGGTTGTGGCAACATGAGTGGGCCACAGAGTGGCACAATGACAGAGTGTGTAGGTGTCTGCAGCATGAGTAGGCCACAGAGTGGCACAGTGACAGATTGTGGAGGTTGCATAAGCATTAGTAGGCCACAGAGTGGCACAATGACAGATTGTGGAGGTTGCAGCAGCATTAGTAGGCCTCAGAGTGGCACAATTACACAGTGTGGATGTGGCGGCAGCAACAGCATCAGGCCAGAGAGTGGCACAATGACATCATTTTGAGGTGGCAGCAGCTAGGTGATATAATGAAGAGGTGGCGGAAGCAGCAGCACTAAAGCCAGAGAGTGACATGGTGACATAGTCTGGAGGTGATAGCAGCAGCAGCATAAGGAGACCTGAGTGGCAGCAGCATCAGAAGGCTACATAATGGCCCAGTGAAGAGTGGGGAGGTTGGTGGAAATACCAGTTCCTGGTAAAGATGGTGGGTGGTAGAAGGAGCAGCTGGCAGCAGATGTGTGGCATCAGACGGGTGGCAGCATCAGAACAGTAGCTGAGACAGGTAGACAGAAAAATCCAGACTCATTTGGGTGAGGAGGCATGACTGATCTAATCTGATGAATCAGGCATTGGTGTGTGGAAATCCTGGCTGATCCATGCCTGATTCATCTTGAAAAAGGTGAGTCTCTGCACATTACGAGTGCACAAGTGGGTTCTCCTTGGGGTAACTATGGCCCCCGCTGCACTAAACACCTGCTCTGATGCCACACTACTGGCCGGGCAGGATAGCTTCTCCACAAACTCAGGCAAGTTGCGGACACAAATCCAGTTTGGCTGCCCAGTAGTTTAGCGGATCTTCAATGTGTGGTGGAAGGAAGCTGTCGAAGTAGGCCACCATCTGCTGCAGACACCATGGTCTTTCCATTGTCTGTCACCATGGTTTCTATTTTCAGTTGTCACAGAGAAAGCCAGGATTCGTTTTCATCTTTCATGACGCGGAGAAGTTATTCGTTTGCCTAGGCAAACCAGGTGTAGAACTGGATGACGCCGCCGAGCCCTGCACATGTGGTATGCTGGAGGAGCACTAAGACTTGTCACTGCAGTGGAGGCTGAGCTGGTGAGGGGAGGAGCTGGACATTGGTGCAGGATCAGCAGTTTGACAATGTGGAGGAGAAAGTAGCATCTCCTGTCCAAGTTGCTGGTGTGGCTGGGCAGCAAGTACATTCACCCAGTGGGCCATTAAGGACATGTACTGGCCCTCACCGTAGTTACAGCTCCACACATCCGTGCTGCCATGCACTTTGTAAGACACTGACAGGCTCAAGGACTGGCACATCTTCTCTTCTACATATTTGTGCAGGGCTGGTACTGCCTTTTTCGAAAAGAAATGACGGCTTGGAATTCTCCACCTCGGCTCAGCACAAGCCATTAGTTCTCTGAATGGTGCAGAGTCCACCACTTGAAAAGGGAGGGTCTGCAGTACCACCAACTTGGACAGGAGCACAGTGAGCTTCTGCGCCATAGATGGCTGGACGCATACTTCTGTCTCTTGGCAATCGCTTCGTTGAACAACTGCTGGCGCAATGAGTGGCGAGGAGCAGTAGCATCTGAACCGGAAGATGATGGGAAAGACAAACAGCTCCCTTTGGCAGGTGGTGGAGCCTGACTGCCTGAAATGGGATGTGTGCCACTGGGTGATGCTGCTGTTGCTGCAGCAGCAGGATGTACCACCACATCTGAGACACGTTTCTCCCAGGCCACTGGATGGTGACGCTACATATGTTGACGCAGGGCCGTGGTGCTAACATTAGGTCCCTGGCCACGCGTCACTTTCTGCCCATAGATTCTACATATACCCATGTTTGCTTCCTCTGGGGTCTTGGCAAAAAACTGCCACACCGCCGAGTACGTGATTCTACCACCATCGCTCCACACTGACTGACTGCTACTGCCGCTCCCTCAGTGAGCCCCTGCGCCGCTACTTTCTGGGCTGGAAGGGACCTGCGAAGTGAATGGTCTACCTTGTGGCTGTTTGGCTCCCGACCTCACACTGCTGCCACCCTGCTGACTCCCGGCCACACTACCGACTTGCTGGCTGAGCCGCTACCTGAAGCCCCAAGTGCCACCTTTTTTCTCTCGAAATATGATGTAGCCCTTGCATCACCGGCCCAAGTGCGATGGCTACATTTTTATCAATGACACACACGCATATATATATAATATTTAATTATATATTATATTAATATTATATATATAAAAATATATAATATTATATATATATATATATAGAGAGATAGATATTTATTTAATTTCATTTTTTGTATTTTTGTTAGAAATAAAGGGGATTGGGGGGCTTAGTAGAAAGTTGTTGTGGATTTGTGGAAAAGGGGACATGGACACATTGCAACACACTGCACCAAAAACTGTGCCATAACATTTCAAATGTTGGGGAAGAATGTAAGACAACTAATAATTTATCCACAAAAGCTTGACAAGTCTAAAGATGTGGCAAATTTATCAAAAGGCATGAGCTGCTGTGATAAAGCTTGGACAATAATCTCACTGAAAACCTAATCCTAAAACCACTCATAAAACTGAGATTTTTGTCCAGTGCATGTCAAAAACAGCTCAAAAAGCCACCAGTTTTTGGTGCATGTTGAGTTTTTTGATGTGTTTTTGCTGTGGATTTCAGTAAAAAACGTGCAAACAACGCGCCAAAAAAACGCATTAAAAAATGCCCACTGCTTTACCTAGACTTCAATAATAAATTTTCTGCCCTGCTCTGCCACATGTTTCAAAAAACAACCAGCAGCAAAAACTAGTAGAAAAAAATGTTCTGTGGAGACTACAGAACATTTTTTTACTATTAAAGTCTATGGGATCTGTTTTCAGTCATTTTTTCAGCTCTCAGAATGCACTGATGAAAAAACAAAAGAAATCACTGTTTCTTAAATGTCTACTAATTCGTCATAAAGGGGTTTAATAGGGGTGCATGTTAACTGAATTGAGACTGCACCGTACATTGTTGCTATCTTACTGCACTTAGAAAGTGCAGTTTGTATTAGAGGGATATAAATACTTTCAAGAAAATACCAAGAGAGTCATATTATTTCCTACTCAGAAAGGTATTGAGCTCATTATATTGAGCAGACTATATTACTGTGCTATCCACTACAGTCCACAATCCAGAAAAATGGTTATAATGTTTTTAACAATAGGCTTAAAGGAGTTGTCTCATTACAAGCTTTCAGCCTGTCAGTGAGCCTGGTAGTTGAATTGAGGGGCGTGCTTCTTTGTCTGTCTCTTCTGCTCCCTCTTCCCCCCTCCCCTCAGCACACAGGCAGCTCCATAACTTCTATACAGCAAGGGGGAGGGGGGTTTGCTGCCAGAGTTAACCCTGTGTGTGCCTGCCTAGGTCTGTTGCAGGAGAGGGCTGATCTATGAGTGTAGAGAGGTCTGTGAAGCATTGATTACTAATAGCAGAGCAGAGGGGATGCAAGTGTTCCTATATCCCCTGCTTAGCTTACAAGTCTCCACATCTCCAGCAACAACAAATCCTGTCAGAACAGACACAGGGCAGCTGGGAAGTGTTACTATACTCAGGCACTAGTACAGCAGAGCATAAAGTATTCACATGCCTGATCTGTTCTATTAGTATAGTGAAAGTTCCACAGACACATCATGATTATAGTAACACACAGGGTCACTGCTGTCACATCTATCTGTGTAGAGAGCAGGAGGAAGCAGGCACACACAGGGTTAATCCAGGCAGCACAGACACAGAAGCCAGAGTCCTCCCTCCCCCTCCCTCCACTACAGAAGCATTCTGTGCAGGAGGGGCTCTCTGCTCCGACCTGTCTTCAAAGGCTGATGAGTCATACAGACCTGACAGCCAGTAAGATAAGGATCAACAGGTCGGCTGCTATAGAAATTTGAGAAGCTGATGCACTCCTACTAACAGGGCTAACTCAAAATCAGTAGGACATTTGTAATGAACATATATTGCAAAGCTGCTTGTTTTTTAAAGATCTTTTAATTAAAACCCAATCATTGTAGCGAGACAACCCCTTTAAGTTCTGCTGAAGAAATGTAATCAGAGACAAATATGGGTCACGGCCACAAGCAGGCAGAATAAATTATAAACCATTGAATTGAGATAAAAAAGCAAGGTCAGTAAACAAAGCCACAGATTTCCTGGCAGTATAAAGTTGTACTGTGTTAGCCATAGAAATTAGCAGAAGAGTAAAGAAATCAGGCGATACCTTTTAGAGGCTAACTGAGTATATTTGATGGTAACTTATATTATAAGTTAATGCAAAAATTTCAAACTCTTCAATTTGGACTTAATATTAATGCCATTTTCATGTCACACTATCTATGAACCGTGAGGGTCACAAATCACCACCTGATAGCAAACAGAAAACAGCAAAAATTATTGATCCTTCTATCATGCCTCACAAGTTTCCAGATGCTTTATATCTTGACCTGTTGTAAATAACTGCTCTACTTATATTGAATTTTTTTATTTTTAAAGATTCTAAGTTCCTTTGAAGATCCATGACTTTTGTGTATGAAAAGTCTGTAAATGTTCAGTTTCTTATATAACACCATGTCTGAAGAAGAGAGCTAGTACTCTCAAAAGCTTACCATCAAATATATTCAGTTAGCCTCTAAAAGCTATAGGCTGATTTCTTCACTCTTCTACAGATTTCCTGGGTCACTCTAATCTAATTAAAGTTTAATATTTCACAATGGAGTGGGAATCATAAAAGCAAATACTGTTTGAGAAACAAAATAAAATAAATATTTGTCTATGTTCAGCATCAGAGATTGACGAATTTCTCAAAAATTCGGTTCGCCGAGTTCGCCGAATTTTCAGACAAAATTATTTTCGTCCCGAATTAATTTGCGATGAATTGCCTGGCTGCAGAGAGCCTGTAGGGTGCTGTAGACTAGTGTGCCATGCTCAAATATGCAGAGGGAGCTTGGTTTTGTCTTGATGCAATGATGTGTTTTAGTATGACACGCACATGACTGCCGCCGCTCATAGAATCGTTTCACTCTAAAATTCCCTGTGCATTTTTAGGGGGGCCCAAAAAACTACCAAAAAACTAAAAGGCCGGGAATGCAGCCCGATAAAGTCATGGGTTGTCCCAGCAGGAAAAAAAAAAAGCTGAGGGCAAAGACCCCTTTGGGATGCGTCAAAAAAAACCTTTAGAATTTTGGGGGTTACTGGACCCGACACGGGTTTCTCGACAGAAAGGGGGGGTCACATTTGGGGGTCACTCCATGGGGCCAGAGTTTTAAACCCGTAAACAGAATATGACGGGAACCGTTTTTTAAAACGTGATACATGTAGGGGCCCCCCAAAAATGGTGGGGGGTGAAAACAGAATTTTGCATTAAATTTTTTATGTTTCATTTTCCCCCTTCCTTTTTTTCATCCGTTAGTGTCCGTTTTCCCAATCGGTCAATAATCCTTTCAGTATTGCTAAGGCCAAAAAAAACAGGGTTTGATCCAAAACAGAGATAAAACCAGTAAATGGATATTTGCATGTTTTTTCGTGTTTCTTTACCCAATTTTCCTGTTTTTGGGGCTTTTCCAACCCTGTTTTGCTTTTCTTTCCCCTTCTGGCAGTTTGAAAAAAAAAGGGGGAAAAAAAAAACATATTGGAAATTTTTTAGGTGGTGAGGTTGGAAACAGCATTAGGAAACCACATTTGTTTTCCCATTTAAGAAAAGCGGTCACTTGGAAGCACCCCTTGGAGTAGGCCACAGAGTGGAAAAATCACAGGTGTGGGGGTCTTTGGGCAGCGAAAACCGCAGCGGGCATGAGGTCATAGATTGGAAAAAGGGGAAATTCGGGGGGGGGTGGAAACAAAGAGAAGTGGGGCCACAGGTGGCACAATAAACAGGGTGTGGAGGTCCCCGGTTTAGGCTGCAAAAAGCAGCAGGCATGAGGTCAGAGAGGGGGCAAAAGGGACAGAGTGTGGGGGGTGGCACAAACAGGGTAGGCCACAAGGGCACAATGACAGAGAGTGGAGGTGACGGCGGGCGGGAAAGGAAACAAGCATGGGGGTCAGAGGGGAGGGCAAAAAATGAAACAGTGTGGAGGTCACGGCAGCAGCCACAGCACCCAGCGGGGGAGGCCCAGAAAAGTGCACAATGCCCAGAGTGGAGGTGGGGGGGAAAAAAACCGGGTCCCTGGTTTTAAAGTTTGGGTGGTAGGCAGATGGGGGAAAAACGGGGCAGCAGTTTGGGGGGCCCATCAGGCGGGGGGTTTGGAGCAGAATGTGGTTGAGGCGGGTTTAAGTTTGAATCCAGACCATTTCTAAATATTGGGGGAAGGCATCATGGCTGAGGTAATCGGGATCCCTTTAAGGCATTGGGTGGGGAAACCCATGGCTGAGCCACCCTGTTTCCCATCTTGCAAAGGTCAGTTTTTTCCACATACCCGGGGGTGGACAAGCGGGTTCTTCTTGGGGTAACGAGGCCCCTTTTCACACGGAAACCCCGCCCTTTTGTCGCCAAAATATTGGGCCCACCCGGGGGAAGCTTCTCCCTGCAAACCCTCGGCAAGTTGGCGGCCAAAACTTTTCCAATTGGCTGCCATTTGCCCAAAAGCGGATCTTTTTAAATGGGGTGGGCCCAAAGTGGGCCAAAAAACCCTTTTGGGTTTCAGGGGTCTGCTCCAGGTCCTCCCTGCTCCTGCTTTGGGTTTTTCCCCCTCCTAGGCGGGGTGGAAAGCTGCTCATCAGCGATTTCCGGGATTTAAGGTTGCAGTTTAAATGGTAAGGTTTACTTTTCCCCCCCCCCCCCCCCAAACCCTTCCCACAGCAGCCGGGGCCCAGTGATACGTAAAGGTGCTGGGGGAACCCCCGGTTCAAAACCTGTCAGAGGATGGACCCAGGGCTGAAAATAGGTCACGGCCCAAAAACTAAACCTTTTGGAGGATTTTCTTTTATTTCCTTGAGTTTGGCTCCCTCTCAGAAAGCTGGAAAAAAGGTTTTTCCCATTTTGGAACGGGTAGGGGAGGGTCAAAGAATGGAGACCCGGAAGTTACCCCCTTCTGCGGATGAGGGACTATTCGGTTTTAAATTGGGGCCAGGAAAAATCGGGGCATGCTGGGGCCATCGGGAAACTAGTGACTCTGGGGGGAACCCCTGCCCCCATCCCCCACTGTATACGCACAATGTTTGGGGGGTCATCTGCCTCGTCTTCCCTCTTTCCCAAATTCCCTCCTCAAAATGCTCCTTCCCCCTTCCTCCGGGTACCGGGGTGGGAAAAAACATTTCTTTTCACCAGACAAGTTTGCTCCCAAAGTCCCCCTTTCCTCCCCCATTTCAGCCCCCAACGGGACTCATGAAACCCGAAAAGATGAAATTTGCCACGTCTCCAGCCCCCGGCCCAGAAGATTTTTCAGCTTTCTTTTCCCAGGACATGAAGAGTGGAATGAGGTTTCTTTCCCGGGTAGCCCCTGGCGATGACAAAATAACGTCCCCCCCAAACTCAAACGGCCCCTCGCAAACGGCAGGTGTACGTTTGAGGCTGCCACGGGTGACATCAAAAGTTACAAAAGCGGAGTACTGCTGCCCGCTTGGGATTTTAAAAAAAATTTCGTTAAGGGCCTTTTCGGGTTCCCATACGTCGGTCTAACATGTGCAGGCGGGAAATTTCCCAAACAGGGTGGAAACATCGCTACCCCAACGGGGTGTTGGGGAGGCGTTCTCCCCCACAACAACTCGAGGAGGGTTCATGGCTTTAGGAATGGATGAAGTGCATGCAAGGTTCCGGGCCAAATTTTTCAGGAATCTTTTAAAGATCGGGGGAAGACTTCGGGAAACCTTTTTCACAAACAGATTGAAAACCCCGTGCGTCATGCGGGCGTTTGGGCCCCCTTTGGTTCCTTTCCCCATTTTCCGTCACCGGGTTTAAACGATTTGCATTTGGGTTGCGGAGGAAGCCAACATCGATTTCTTGCCCATTACCCCGGAGCAGTTCCCCCCCTGTGTGACTTCCCTTCACCAGGCAAGCCAGGTGAGAACTGTTTTGACACTCCCTGTGCCCTACCCATGTGGTATGATGGGCAGAAATTGGGGAGGTAGAGGGAGGTGGGGGGAGGGCGGACATTGGGGCGGGGGAAGCAGCGGGTTTGATAACGGGGAGATAAAAAGATTTTCCCAGCCCCCCCAGACGTCCGCGGGGGCCAATGCCCCCTTGGAAAAAAACTGATAGGCTAAAGGGCTGGCCCATTCTGTTTAAACTTTTTTTTGTGAAGTGCTGGTACCCCCCTTTTTTTGGAAAAATTAAATTTTTAGGGTTTGGGACTCCCCCAACCTGGGCTCGGCAAAAGGGCCCATTAGTTTTTTCTAAAACGGGGGCACGGGTCCACCATTTGGGAAATTTGGGGGGGACCTCCCATTTCCAAAAAACTTGGACAGGAGCAGGCAGCTTTCTGCCCCCCTTAGGATTTTTTGGAGCATACTGCTGTCTTTTGGGCAATCCCCTTGGGTTTAAAACAACTGTTTGGGCGAGAGTCGGGGGAGAAAGGGGGCTTTGGCCCAAAGTAGATAAGGGAAAAAGAAAAACAGCTCCCTTCTGCAGGGGTGGGAGGAGCCTTTGGGACTGGCTAAAAAGGGCCCCATGCGGTGCCAAAAGGTGCTGCTACTGTTGCTCCCGGCAGGATGGACCACCACACCCTGAGCCCGATTCCCCCAAGGCCCAGGATGGTGCCCTTTAAAAATGTTTGACGCGGGCCTTTGGGTTGCCAATGTTTAGCTCCCTGGCCCGTTTTCACTTTCTGCCCCCCAGATTCTACATTTCCCATGTTGGTTTCCTCGGTGTTTTAGCAAAAAAAATCCCAAACGCTCCAACCTGATTTGCTATTCCCCCGCTCCCCTTCGGAAAACCCCCTGTGCCGCTACTTTTTTTTGGGACCTGCAAAGGGAGGGTTCATCTACCACGTGGCCGTTTGGCTCCCCCCAAAACTTCGCATTTGGCTGTTAGCCTGCCTGATTTTCCCGACAATCCCAAAACTTGCTGGGTTTGTCCCGTTTGCCAAAGGGCAAGCTGACGCCCTCTTCTCCTGCCCCGGTTTGATGAAGCATTTGGGCCTTCCCCCGGCCCCCAAAGTGGGGGGTTAGCTACACCATTATCGATTTTGTTTTTAAATCTTCACTGCTGCCCCTCCTAAAGGGTCGGGGTATGAGGGGACCCTCACAACATGACCTTCCATTGCCCTCTTCACATCCATACTTTGCCCCCTTTTCGGGGCAAAGAAGCGGGGGGAAGGGTGGGGCCCCCCACTTTTCGCTCCCCAAGTAGGGGCTAAATTTTTTCCTCAAATTGTTCTTTCCTCGTGTATAGGGGCACGGACCCCAGCCCAAATACTAGTTTTTTGGGCTGGGGGAAACCAAAAGGGACAGGGGGGTTTGGGTGGATAGGTGAAAAGCCGCTTAGCTTTTCCCGGGGGCCATCCCAAATTAAGGGTTGTGTCGGGAGTTCCCCCCGGACTTTTGGGCTGGGGTTGTCGTTTGTCATCTGGGAGGAATTTGGAAATTAAACCGGGTAAACCAATCAAAAAACCCCTTTGGGTTGTTTGCTCAACCCCGGGTTGCTAGATGACCCCCGGCAGTTCTGGCCTCCCGGTCACCCCTGTGCGAACGTCCCCTTTCTGTGCTGGGGAAACCAGTGCTGCTCCAGGAATTTTTGGGGCCATGCCACTGGGCTTTGTGAAGAGCCTGCCCCCCTCTCTGTTTTACATATTGTTTGTTTTTAAATTTTACAGATTTCGGGTTTAATAAAAGATTCTGTATTTGTTTAAATAAAAACCCCCTTTGTATTTGCCCAAAATTTAAACCCCCACTAACAGGTTTGGGTAACTTTGGTTTATAAATTGCGCTCCCAAAAATTCACCAAGAAAAATTTATTCGAATGTGGGGGTTTTAAAAAAAACTGTGTTTTTTAAATAAATTTTAAAAAAAAGCCAAACACCTTTATAATTAACCCCTTGGATATAAATTGCGCTCCAGAATTCCCCCGGGAAAAAATTTTAAACCTTGTTATTTTTAAATTTTAAAAAAACACTGGTATTTTATGAATATAAAAGCCCCAAACACGTTTAAATTTAAAACCCTTGGTTTAAAAATTTTGCGCCCCGGGAAATGGCCCAGGAAAAAATGTACCCCGTATGGGGCTTTTAAAAAAACCTGTGTTTTTTAAATGAATCTAAAAGCACAAACAGGGTTTAAATTTAAACCCCTTGGATTAAAATGCGCCCCCACAAATGCCCAAAAAAATTTTTTTAGTCGTTTTTTAAAAACCCACTAACATGCTTAAATTCCCCCTTGGAATTCAATGTGCTCCAGAAAGGGACTTTTTAAGGGAAAATTTAAAAAGTTTTGGGGCCGAAAAAAACCCCCACCCTGGACTTAAATTTAAAATTTCCCCCACTAAAATTTAAATTTAAAAATTTGTAACAGAAGGGGGAAGCATTTATGGGGAAAAAAGCATGGACACTCCCCTCCCCCCCAAATCGCTTTTTTAAAAGCTTTTTCCCCTTGCTGGGAAAATCTCTGTGCTCCTGCGGGCCCCGTTTTTGTCGGGGGCCAAAAGGAGGGGGCAGTGTCAGGGGGGGAGGCTTTGGGCCCCCGTACTTATAGTCCCTGTGACGTAACAGAAGCCCCCCGGGTCTCTGATTGGCTTGATGTCTGCCATGTCATTTAGGGGTTTTCCCCTTTCTTTCCTCCCAGAGTGCTTTTCCCCCATGTCCCCCAATGTGCTTGGGGGGCCATTTTTGGAATCCCAAAAAACCTTCTTTTTGGGGAAAATTTCCCCCAAAAACTTTTTTTGTGAAAGAACCCAAAGTTTTCCGGGAAAATTCAAAATTTTTAGCCCCAACTTCGTTGGGAATCGATTCCCCCAAATCTCTTTTTTCAGTATTAAAAAAGATACATATGTTTTTTTTACATAATTCCAAACACATTTTTTTTAAAAATTAATTATATGAAAATACTTCAAACCCTATCTGTCCGTCTACCCTATCTCTTTCAAAAAAGGTACCCATGAAAATTTATAGAAAAACCATTTGGGGACTGTTAAATTTAAATCGAATATAATTATGTTTTGTACATTTTTCCTAAAAAGATCTACAGCATGTTGGGGCAAAGAAAGATGTGCCATTTTTTTCCTTTCTTCTCAAGGAAGAACTTCCCCTTTACTTTCCTTAGGACCTATGCATGCTTGGCCAGGGATAGCATGCATGTGTGTGAGACTGTCAGGAGGAATATATAGTGGTATATAGTTTTATAGGCCTATCCAGTTTAGCCTATATCATGTAATGTTGCTCCATAACTGGTTGGTATAGTTAAACAGGTTTTCTAAGACTTTTAAAAACCTCCCTAACACTCACACAGCAATCCCATGCCTGCATGTGCAGCATGTGACCACAGAGGTCAGTGATTGACCACAGCATTATGTGATACATGAATATGACATCATGACTGAGGGAACAGGAGGAACACTGGAGCTGTGACAGCACCGGAAAAGGTAAGTGTGAGTTAATTTTAGTACAGTGGGAAATGGTAGACTGGTTTTAAAAAATCTTGGAAAACCCATTTTAGTTTACTGTCAATTAAAATTCCTTATCCATGTCAGTTTTACTCATTTTCCTATTTAGTATATTATAGTAACATATATTTTCCTTTCCCAGGTGAATAACTTTACATGTATTATTGTTAAACATCATTTGCCACTTCTGTGCCAAAGTCTTGAACCTCCAGATCCTCTTGTGATTTAATGCCATCCTCTATTGCATTAATTACCTTAAATCTGTAAAAGTAGAATAAACTGCAAAAATATTTTACTGTGCAAACGCTTTATAAGATAATAATATATATTAAAGAGAAGAGGGCCCTATATCAGCCACTGTGGTACCCCTTCTAGTAAGAGTGACCCAATCCTAGTATGTATTGATCATAACTGCTTTCTGTCACTGAGATAGTTACTTACCCAATTACACATATTTTCTCCATTGCACACATTCTTATTTTATGTACCAAACTTTTTAAAAATACTTTTTAGAGTATTAAATGTTCTGGAACAATCAAAATATATGAGAAGAAGAAAATGGGGGCCAGCTTCCAACCACGAAAAGACGGAAGAGTTTAAAATCCAACATTTCTTTATTAGTGTAGCTTGGATAAAAAACTCTATATCCGCATTACGAAAATAATAGTAACATATACATGGTAGGGGGATCAGCAAACTACTGCTTTGTTTGTGGATTACATAAACTGTAACAATATGATTCTTAAGTTTACATATAATTATGATGTAACAAGTATCAATTACCTGGATGTGACAGTTACAGGATTTAGCGGGGGTGATATATCAGTCACCCCATATAGAAAAACAGCCTGCAATCCTATACGTTTGGCAGATTCATGCCACCATAAACATAAGCTTAGAAATATTCCAAAAGAAGAACTAATTCGCTTAAAGCAAAATTGCATTGACCCAATCTCCTATATTCACCACAAGCAAGCTATATGTGACATAGGGAGAATGCACTCATATTCAGACAGTGTGTTAAATCAGGCAGTCAAACAAGTTTCAGGTATAAAAAAACCATCTTTTGAAATGAAAATAACAATATTACTTTTCTGACTACTTACAACCCTCAGTTCAAATAGTGGCAATCATTAAACAACATTCACCTCTCCTATAAATTAATGAAAATATAAAAATCGTTGCAATCAGATGTGAAATTTGTACGTGACTCCAACTATTGGCTCCCTGTTGTCCAAAGGAGATGAATTGGTTAAACAAGCAGGGCTTTAATTAATGTGGCCATACAAATTACACGGCCTGTGAATAAGCAGTTAGAACAGACACTTTCACTTCTTTAAGCAATGTTACAAAAAATTTAGTTAAATCTTACATCAACTGTAACATGATTTTTTTTATATATCTCGTTAATTGTAACATGCTATCTTGAATATGTGGGACATACTGTACAACGGGCCCTTTAAAAATCCTCAGATATTTATCAGATTTATTGAGACCAGTCTCTTTTAAATCCTCTACAGTGTCACAATACTTTTACCAGATTCATGCTGGAGAGATGTCCTCATTTAGGGCCACATGTATGAAACTGTTTAGGTCTAAAAGTCACTCTTTTGCCCATAGTAAACTATGGGCAAAAAAGTGAGTTTTAGACCTGAACAATTTTATGAGTATTGAAAAGGTTGTCAGACCGAAGGATGGAGGAGACCTCAATAAAAAATTTCAAGCAGCGAGGCATGGTGGATTTTCCACTTTAGAACGAGAACTTCAGTTGGCCTGAATGTAATCCAAGATATCTTGTATCCATATTAAATAAGAACATTTCTATTCTATCCAAGCAAAATCTTTTAGTGCTTGTTTTTTATATTATTTATATGTTTTGCATTTTAGAGTATTATTAAGCTGTACCCGCGAGATCTAGAGAAGAGTTTAAAACAGGTTACCTTTGTTCTAAACTATACGCTATGAATAAGGACTTGGTTCCGAAATGTATTAGCGTGTTTTGCACTATGTATATGTTACAATGATTTTCATAATCCGGATATAGGATTTTTTTTCACTTTCTTCTTTACCTGGTTGCAAGCTGGCCTCCGTTTTCTTCTGCTCAAATTATACCAAAGAAGTTGCTCAACTGAGCTGTGCCTCCTCCAGTAAGAAGATATTCCCACTAATTCTGTAAGATGAAATTTCTTTTCTATCTTGTACATTTATCAAAATATATGATATCCAACATTCACCTCAGTAGAGTCTAGAAGTGACCGCTGCATAGAAGCTGTTTAAATTAGTTTGACACAGATTCTTTATGACACAGATTCCTTATAAAACCATGCTAAAGCTGTGTTATAAGGTGCTTTTCACTGAGTAAAGAATAGCTTCTCTTGAAATCATTCAAACATTTTACTCACATGGAGGTTAAGTTTACAGACCCATAGTTTCTGAATTTTTAGAATATTGGCGCAACATTTGTTATTTGCCAGTCAAGACCTTCTCATTATAAAATCCTTAAAGATTAGAAATATGTCTGCTTAGCACTGTACTTAATTTCCCTAGAACATGTGGGTATATTCCATCTGGACCTGGTCATTTGTCTATGTTAATTTGTGAAAGGCGATGCTGAGGGTACTTCCTGGGTTATATAGACAACATTTAATGAAAAGATTTCTTTAACCCTCTTCATTGCACCTAACATTCTATTTTCTTATGTGCGCACTTTCGACAATTTTTTTTTTTAAAGTTCGCCTTCACCTCGTCATCCTTTACAGTCGCTCTCTCATTACTTTTTAAAGTGTCAGCACTTTCCAATTTATCTCCATTTGCTATTTATACAACTGAGGAAAAATTTAGGGCTATATTCTGGCATTATTATTAACAGTTACCAGGGGCGTCGCTAGGCAGTATGGTTCGGGGCACAAGCCCCGGACAAGACTGCCTGTGCCCCGAACCTCAGCTCGTCTGGTTCACAGGAGCACATCCCGACAGTGGTGATAGAGAGAGAGACTAGCAGTGCTTCTCTCTCTCCTTAGCACAGCTGATGGGTGGAGCGGCAGGCAGCAGGGGCCGCTGTTCCACCAATCAGCACTGTCTGCAGAGTTACGCTGAGGAGGAAGCACGGCCACTGCTGCCCACCTGTTAGTGGATGGAGGGAGCTGATTACCCACAGGGCTCCAGCCAGAAGCATAAACAGTGAGTCTGCTCCGCTCCCGGGGGCAATAGTAAGGAGGCTCTTTAGAAAAAAAAAAAAGCTTATCTTATTTTTCTTGCTCTGCTGCTAGACAACTGCTTTGACCATCCAGCAGCAGCAGGAGGGGGAGGGACGCACGAGGCTGCAGGGTGCACACAGGGGGAAATGCTAAAGCTACAGAGCTCCTCTCCGTGAGAAGATAGTGATTTACTGCTCTGTGTCCAGTCTCCAGCAGCTTCACAGTGTATCAGCAGCTGATTGAGTCCTGATAACACTGATAGCTGCTGCTGTACTGAGGTCCCACTCAGGAAAGTTAATGACCCCTGAGCAGGAGCCAGCAACAGCCCTCAGCATCACCTCTGCTGACAGTGGCATCATGAGGAAGCTCCAAGGCCCTGGGACCCAGGCATGTACAGTGTGTCGTCTGTCCAGAATGTGTGACTCTATGGATTAAGGGTTAATCTGCAAATGTGTTGGTTTGTGTGCATTTAAATATATGTATGCATATATATGTTGTATGTAGTGTAGATTCTCTATACTTTTGCCGCCACATTGATTGTCCACCCTTGAACCACTACTCATCCCACCACATTGTGTTCCCTCAAACTTTCCTTTCTCTTACAAAGTCCTGCGACTTTGTTCCAACACCTCTCCCACAGAGTCCTGCCGCCTTTCATACCTCTTTCACCCCACTTGCCCTTCACACAGCCCTTGCTATGCTGTTCCTCCTTCTTACCAGACATTCTTTCCATGTCTCTCATTTCACAGAAAACTGTCCATTTACCATTTGCTCCCAACAAAGCCCCTTCCATCTGTCGTCTGCCTCTACCTTTCCACAAAACCTGTTAGTTCTTTCTCCTCATTCTGTTCCTCTCTGCATGTCCTTCTTCCATAAAGTTCTGCCACCTCATGTTTCCACGCTGCCCCCAACAGAGCAACATTTTATCCACAGAAGCCCATTATTTCTCTCCATTGCTCTGTTTCTTCACAGTACTTTCTGATTCCTCTGCCCCATTCTCCCCGTAGACAGTCTTGCCCCTTAGGGCATGTCCCCACTGCACGGGTTTTCCGTTCGGTGGGTTTTCCGCCCGCGGTCCGCCCGCAAAACATTCTACAAGCACAATCTTCCGTATGGTTTTAAAATGGAATCTGTGCTTGTGAATGTAAAGGGGGAGGGCTCATGGCGGAGAAAAGCCCCCCTCCCCTCCATCTCCCCCGCACTCCTCCCCCGCACGGCCGTGGGGACAACCTCAAAACAAGACAAATACCGGCCAGGTAAAACAAACGGGATTTGTCCTCTGCAGTGGGGACGCAGCCTTAACGTCTCCCCTTACCAACAATCGCTATAGCCCTTGATCTGCCGTGACGTGGGACCATGCAGCTGCAGTCAACATACTAGTGTAATGTGTTAAAGAAGTTGTCCACCTCATAAAGAAATAATTATTCTAATAGCTCCTGGGCCCCTAGTAATATAAAAAAACACTTATATTTACCTGTCCCCCATTCTGTCGAAGCCTCTCTCCAGTCTTCTGTTGACATGCCAACGCATTCCGAATGGGGATGCCACCGCTGTGGCAGCTGACTGGGTGCAGTGGTTACATGCCTCTACTTACGTTACCATTCAAAAAAGAACCATTCCAAAATGTGATATAAGTTAGTGGCACTGACTACTGCTCCCAGTCAGCTGCCACTTTGGGCGCATTACAGCACAGTTATGCCCCACAAATACACTGTGTATGTTCTCACAACATAATGTCGGTCCGTACTTCAGCGCGTAATTGCGCCTGACATACGAGCCAACATTATGGTAATGTACAGCTCTCACTGAGAACCATGATCACTTGTGTTGGGGAGCATAAATATCAGTAAGATCCATAGACGGACGCGCTGGCTACAATTTTTCTGCTGTAAAAATACATCCGCAGTTCATGTGAAAAATGCCGCGTGAACCCAGCCCTATAGAGCAAAACATAACACAAGGGGCCCGGGCCCTGGGTGGTTAGGGACCCGAGCAACGCCCCTGACAGTTACTATAAGTAGTACTTTATATCTGCATTGTCTTTATTGTCTGTTTCAATAGTTTACATGCTTTATTTTAGTCATTTATTCTCCCTTTTGTTATTCTGTAAGGTTTATTGGTTAATATTAAAGGGGTTTTTCCACTATAAAGATTAGCTTTTAACATGTAGGGACAGGTAATTGAAGACTTTTTCCAATACATTAGTGTATTGATTTTTCTTTAGTCAGATAAGAGTGATTTTATCTGCTCTGACTGCACACATATTTATATGGTTACCTGTCCATATCTGTCTTCCTAGAGCAGAGAATGATGTCACCATGGACACAGCTCATTTCAGAGAAGATACTTTATCTCACTCAGGATTAGCTTTTGTTCAGGATTAGTGATTGTTTTCACTCCTCACTCCTCAGAGCAAGTGTAGCTTTGGTTTACTGAAGATTAACTCTCCCGCACTTCTCTTTGCAATGTCTCAGCTAGTTACAGAGAGGCTAAATATTCTAATAACTGCTATAGCAATAGCCACAGCCTGACAAAGACAGAGTAAAAGAAAAGCTAGGGGTGACTGTAAAACTGTATGGTGAGAAAAATATTTAACAAAAACCCACTTCCTAGTAGGGTCTTGTATGAGTTTGGGAAGGTAGTTATCCTGTTTCCTTAATGAGATCCATGTTTTAGTTTTCCAATTTACATCTGGTTAGTTGAAGGTCTCAAACCTTATTGTAATTTAATGTGTCAGCTGTTTGTCGTTTAGATATTCCATGGATTCTATTATATTTGATGACTTACAGCAAACCTCTATTTTTATTTATTTATATTTATATTTTCCACCATAAATTTTCACCAAAAGAAACTCTTCTTATGTTAATTTCTCTCATATTTCTGTGAATTATGTATGCAAAATCCTATACCTTTACATCTTTTTCAGTGCTTTCCTTTTTGCATTATTCAGTACATACTTTATAGGATTTTGTTTATTTTTTATTGGTATTTTTATTTTACACTTTTATCATTATATATTCTAGCCTCTCCATTACAAGTTTTCTTAAAAAGTCCTAGTTCTTTATAAACTTTATGTTGCCCACTATATGTGTAGTCGCTACCCTCCCAATCCCAAATTCAAACAAGCTTCCAAGCGTGAACAAGGGCAATATGTTAATGCCCGAAACGCGTTGGTCGATCCCCTGTACCCCCTACATCCACGGATGGAAATAAAGGCATACATTTTTAAACACAGAAGAATCGCTGGTTCTAATCTTCTTTTTGCTGAAGCTTTCATAAGCATAACTGCTCCCCTCCTGTTTAGCTAAAGCACATTCCTAGTAAAAAAAAACAAAACAAAACAAAAAACCCTATAAGCTACAGAGACATCAGCCCTGTTCTCCAGAGATTCAAAAAATGTTAGTTTGTGAGCCACTTGGTTACCTTTTTTTAATCTCATATAGCCTTTTTGATGTAATGTATGTTACAGGTAGTATTTCAGAAAATGTTTATTTAAGCTTCTTGCCCAAAGCTTGTGACCTAGTACCCTGAAATATCTTTTAAGAACCTTCTAAATGAATGCCCCACCTCCAGCACCAGTCTGTCCTGTCCTGCATTCTTCTTTCCCTCCCCTGGATGTCCATGAGGGGTCCTGCTGTAGCCTTGCACTAACATTCCCCTAATCTGCCAACTTGAGAAATATATTAGGGTGTGCCATATCAGCACTAACTGTCCTAACACTCTTAGGGCACGTGGTCACGAAACAGGACAAATACCGGCCGGCAAACCGGACGGTATTTGTCCTGTTTTGCGGCCGTCCCCCTTCACATTGGCTTGCACAGATTCCGTCCGGAAACCGGACGGAAGATTGTGCAAGCACAATGGTTTGCGGTCGGACCGCGGGCGGAAAAAAACCGCCGGACGGAAAACCCGTGCAGTGGGGACTGCTGCACAGGTTTTCCATAGAGCACCATTGTGCTAATTTTCGGACGGTTTTTCAGGCGGTCTGAAAAACCGCAAACCGGCTGAAAAAACGGCCGAAAACCCGTGCCCGTGGGGACATGCACTTAGATCTCTAAGGAGGATGACACAAAACACAGTTTAATAGCTGAACAGTCTAGTTTTGTGAAATATTTCACAAGTAAATAAAGTAAATTTTTAAACACTATATTGGATTTTTATGAAATTACTGTATTATGATTGCACCACAGACTGAAAAATGCAAAATTTTAGTGACAGCTGTTCTTTAAATATCATGTTTACCTATACACTGGTGTAGACTAAGGTTTTCATTGCTTTGAATGACAGATGTTATTTTGTACTGTAGATATATATTGATTTAGCATTTTTATAATGCTTTTTTATGGAGAAAATCTTAGAAAAAATAGCTATCCTACTTAAAATCAAAAAAAGCTTGAAAAACCACTATGGTTATCAGACATATTTAGTTACATTTGACATACTTACCTAGAAGTCAACATTCTGTTCTGCAAATTGTAATAAAAAAAATAGCTTGTCGGCTTCTTTACAAAATATGTCAGATGTATCATATTGTAGAAAATGTAGAGTCAAAGTCTTTTACACACATTACAGCTAACAAACAGATGGCATTTTACATTCCAAGACATGAAGTAACCTTTGCAAATTTAACATAATCTAAAAAATGCATATCATGACACAGTGAGAAACCGAACACTTGTCAAGGAATGAAAAATGATAAAAAGCTAAAGTATTAAATGGGTCTCTAAAATATGAAATTTAGCATTGTTTTTTTTTTTTTTCAGAGTTATTTAAGAGTTGTACAGGAGCTGGAACCACTGGGCATCTTCATTATATATTACAAGTACATTTAGTTTATCAGTAGCTGTTGTAGAGTAAGAGATCCCTATGACTATTTATGTCAACCTCTTCCGAATAGCACACTGTGGCAATATTATTGTCACTGTTTGGTGGTAATATTTTTCTATATATTGCAGTGTAATTTAGTCACTGCATGATTTTATTATTTTCAAGTATAATATACGTTATATACCATTAATGATAGATCTTGTGATTGCCTGTGACAGTAGGCAATTTATTTGGAGAGAGGGATAAGTTGGGACTTTTTTTAAAAAAATGTCTCTCTCCACTGTGGTTCCCCAGGAATTTTGATCCCCAAACAATATGTTCTTTAGACATTAGAGCCCTAGCAATATTATTTGTAGCATTGTATAGCTTTTACTAAGATAGTTTAGAAATGTCAAAATCTGTATATTACAGCTGGCCCCATGCTCTGTTGGCCACGATTTGAGCTTGCTCCTGTCGTGGTCAGTTAACCCCTTAGATGCAACAGTCATTTGTGACCATGGCAGCTAAGTGGATGACAGAGGGAGGGAGCTCTCTCTGTCTCCACCAGCACCCGCATGTCACAATCGCTGGGTGCCGATGGCTTCTAGTGCAACCTGGAAGCCTAACAAAGGTTTCTGGGTTGCCTGTGATGTTGCCACATAAATTGCTGAGTCAGGTCCCCCATGGGGACAAATACAACATAAGATAAAAATGGTAGAAAAAAGTAAACACAAATAATTAAAATTAAACAGATACACTGCTCTTTCCCCATTGCAAGCACCAATCACTGTAACAAAGATCAATAATAACAAAGTGCACATATTTGGCACTGCCGCATGTGTACCAATCTAGTCTAAAAACCTGTCACATTATTTAACCCGCATGATAAACGCCATAAAAAAATGACTGAATTGCAATTCTGCTGCACATAAAATGGAATAAAAAGCCATCAAAGAGTCACACAAATGTCAAAGTGATGCCTGTCAAAATGTCAGTTCACCCCGCAAAAAAAAACCTTTACACAGCTCCATATACTGAAAGTTATGGCTATTAGAAGAAAGCTCCCTGAACAGAAAAATTTGCAGCTCTCAGATGATGGCAAAAACATGTTTTCTTTTTTAAACAAGTGTTTTTATTGTGTGATATCAGTAAAACAAAGAAATTGTGTATCGCTGTAATTGTATAGGCCTGCTTTGTGAAGTTAACATGTCATTTATACCACTGCTGTAAAAAGAAAGTAAAATAAAAAATACTACCAGGATTGTTGTATTTTGTTTACTCTCCCTTCCAAAATAGTCGATAAGCGATCAAAGCGTCACATAAACCCCAATATGGTATCAATGATACCCCAATATGGTATCCTTTTATAGCTCTGTATACAGAAAAATCAGTTATGGCTGTCAGATTATGACGACTAGAGATGAGCAAATCGATTCTAACAAAGTGGAATTCTTAACGATGCCGAAGTTCATGGCGATTCGTGGTAACGAATCTAAAATGGCCGCGAGCACTTAGCATGAAATGGGGCAAAGAACTATGGAAGGAAGAAAGGAACTCCCTCAATGACATGTGCAGACCTGCAGCCAATCAGCAGCCAGCCAGCTTCTGTGATGTCACAGCCCTATAAATAAGACAGCCATGTTAAATTCTGTCACTTGTTACTGTGTCTCTTATGCATAAGCACCTCTCTGTAGCAGCACTAGATTACACTCTATGCAATATACTTCTGTTCTGAGAGTTATTGGGGTGAAATGCCTTTCATATACACAGGTGTGTGTCATAGACACACCTGTTTCTGAACCAGTGTTTTTTTATTTTGGGATATTGCTATCTGTGGCAAACATTTAATTTTTTCACTTATTGTGGTGATTATGTTAAACACTGATACATGTAGTGCCCCCTCCTTCCTGAAAGAGTGGAGAGGGTGTCGGTAGTAATTTTGCATTGACATCAATGATCATTTTGCCCTTTCTTTGATCCATCAGTGTCCGCTTTCAATTGGTCAATAATCCATCAGTAAAGCAAAAAAGAAACAGGAGTGGATCCAAAAAAAGAAATAACAAGTAAATTGTATATTTGCATGTCTTCTGTGTTTTGTATCCACTCCTGCTTTTGGATACCTAGTCATCAGACAATCCTGATGCAAACAAAGGACCATGTCATACTGGCCTTACCGCTTCTCCGAAGACACAATCGGTTGTCTTTGACCTTTTCATTCCTTCTGACAGATTAGAAGAAGGGGAAAACCAAACATAGTGGCAACACCATGTAACGGAATGAGGTAGTGGCTCCGCTGGGCCACCGCAAGCGGTGGTAGTAGCCGTACCAGGGAGCGGAGTCTAAGTGGGTCCCGGATTTCATCAGAGCCCGCCGCAAAGCGGGATGGACTTGCTGCGGCGGACTCGCTACCCCTGATACGACCTGCTTGCGGTGGTAGCCGAGGTGCATCGTAGTACCAAATCGACAGGCAAACTCGTAGTCGGGGACGGGCCAAAAGGTCAGGGCAGGCAGTGAAGGTTCATGGTCAAGAAACATAAGCCGGAGGAACTATTACACGGAATTGGCAACTGGAATGTACCCTCGCATAGGGTAAGGCCTATGGAATTGGCGGAGTAAAGGAAGAGGTGGAGCCATTATATAGGGTCAGCGGCCGGCAAATCCAATTACCGACGCGGTTGTCCTTTAAATCTGACAGAGCCGGAGCGTGTGCGCCCTAGGGAGCGAGGACACGTGCACCGGCCGGAAGTCAGCTGAGAAGCAGCAGGAGCGCGGTCAGGTAAGACCGTGCGCCCGTGGGAGCGAGGGCGCCCCCAGACCACGGCGCCACACACCCCGGGTGTAGCAGGGACCGGACAGACAAGGGTGTGCCCGCAGCCCGGACCACAGGCTGCGGCGCTGCTCGTGACAGTACCCCCCCCCGTTGGCCTCCCCCTTTCTCTGGTCTGAAGAAACTTCCGAAGCAGGTCCCGGTCCATGATATTCTCCTCCGGCCCGAAACCCTTCCATTCAATAAGAAAATTACATTTCCCCCTGATCGTCTTCATGGCCAGACTTTCTTTCACGGTAAAAACATCCGAGGTATCACTTACCGGAGAAGGAGGAGACACCCTTCGAGAATATCTGTTCAGGATGACTGGCTTAAGTAGGGAAACATGAAAGGAGTTCGGGATTCGCATGGAGGGGGGAAGCCACCGGGTTGACCTTCTTCAGGACCACAAAAGGACCAAGATAGCGGGAACCCAGTTTATAGGATGGGATCTTCAGACGGATATACTTGGAGGACAGCCAGACCTTATCCCGGGAGCAAACGAGGGAGGAGACCTCCTGTACTTATCCGCACGCAGCTTCATCCGGGCGGAAGCCTGACGCAGAGATCGTTGAGAGTTGCTCCTTCAAGTCATGAACCAAGGAGTCCACGGCAGGGACGTCAGAGACTGATGACAGTGGGAGGGGTGGGCGGGGATGCAGTCCATAAACCACAAAGAACGGAGAAGCGCCCGCCGACTCCGAATCCAGAGAGTTGTATGCGAATTCCGCCCAGGGTAACAGGCCCGACCAGTCGTCTTGCTGGGCCAACACGAAATGGCGTAAATAATTTTCCAGGATCTGGTTGGCCCTTTCCACCTGACCGCTTGTCTACGGATGATAAGCAGAAAAGAAGTCCAGATCTACTTTCAGCTAGAAACAGAGGGACCGCCAGAATCTGGAGACAAACTGTACCCCGCGATCCGGCACAATGGGACGAGGAAGGCCATGCAAACGGAAGATATGGAAGAAAAGGGTCGCCAAGCGAGGCACAGCGGGCACACCGGCAAGTGGTACAAAGTATGCCATTTTGGAAAAACGATGACCCAGATGACAGTATTACCAGCCGACAGCGGAAGATCCATGATAAAGTCCATGGCAATATGGGAACATATGGGAACATGGGTGGTCCGGGATAGGCAGTGGCAGAAACAACCCCGCCGGCTTAAGGTGGGGTGTTTTTTTGCGGGCACACGAAGGACACGATTCCACAAAGTCTTTGACATCCTTGAAAAGGTCAGGCCACCAATAGTAGCGGCAAATGAGCTGCGCTGTCTTTTGTACTCCCGGGTGGCCGGCAATCCGAGAGCAATGACTCCACTTCAGGATTCTTCTCCGAAGCACCGGACATACACAAGACTTGCCAGGCGGTATCTGCCAGAGATCCACCGAGGCTGCCGTAATCAGACGGTTAGGAGGAATAATGTGGCTAGGAGGAGATTCTTCCCCCACGACGCCCGGTACAGCGCATCGGCGTTGACGTTCTTCTCGGCCGGGCTGAAATGGATAACGAAGTTAAACCGTGAGAAGAACAGGGACCAACGAGCCTGCCAAGGATTAAGACGTTGAGCTGTCTTGAGGTATGCAAGATTCTTGTGGTCCGAGTAGATGGTGACAGGGTGACGAGCCCCCTCCAGCAGATGGCGCCATTCTTCTAGGGCCATTTTGATGGCCAACAGCTTGCGGTCACCAATAGTTTAGTTCTTTTTGGCCGGGGAGAATGTTTTAGAAAAGAACCCACAAGTGACTGTCTTGCCCTTGGAGTCCCGCTGAGAGAGCACAGCCCCTGCTCCTACGGAGGACGTGTCCACCTCCAGGAAGAACGGTTTCTCAGTGTCCAGGCGAGAAAGGATGGGAGCTGAGGCAAAGGCTGCCTTGAGCCGGGAGAACGCGTCTTCGGCCGCCTGAGGCCATGACCTAGGATTGCCAGTCTTCTTATTCAGGGCCACAATAGGAGCCACCAGCGTAGAAAAATGAAGGATAAACTGGCGACAGTAGTTCGCGAAGCCCAAGAACCGCTGGATCGCCCGAAGGCCGACCGGACAAGGCCACTGCAGGATGACAGAAAGCTTGGCCGGGTCCATCTGAAGTCCCTTGGCAGAGACGATATACTCTAGAAAGGGCAGACTGGACTGATGAAACTGGCACTTCTCTAATTTGGCGTAAAGGCGATTCTCCCGAAGACATCTGAGGACCTGTTGCACATGGAGACGATGGGACTTGAGATCAGGCAAGAAGGCCAGAATGTCGTCCAGATACATGACCACGCAGGAATACAAGAGGTCCCTGAAGATCTCATTAACGAAGCGCTGGAACACCGCAGGAGCATTGCAGAGGCCGAAGTGCATGACTAAATATTCGAAATGTCCATCCCGGGTGTTGAATGGCGTCTTCCATTCGTCGCCTTTACGAATTCGGATGAGGTTATAGGCCCCTCGCAAATCCAGTTTGGAGAAAACCTTGACTCCATGGAGCCAATCAAAAAGTTCCGAGGAGAGGATTGCTGAGGAGGAGTGTGGCAGCATGTAGAACGCGATCTTCTCTCTGTGGAGCGCCCCCACATGCATAGACACAGGCTCAGTGTGGTATCGGATGGTGTCTCGCAGAACCTCCCATTCACGGAAGAGATGGTTAAAGGCTTCGTGAGACGGACCATGGGAAGACGAAGTTTCGACACCAGCGCCGCGTCCATGAAATTTACAGCTGAACCGGAATCAAGAAAAGCATGAACTTGAACTTGGGCTCCGGAACATGACGAACCGGCATGGTCAGCTGAGGAGAGGGACTGTTCACACCTAGGGATGCCTCTCCCATGTGACCTAAGTGCGTGCGTTTCCCGGACGAGGGTGCTATGGACAGTCCCGTAGGAAATGCTCCGGACTGGCACAATACAAGCACAACCTCTACCGCACGACGTCGAAACTGCTCCTATTTAATAATCTGGATGCGGTCAATTTGCATAGGCTCTTCTCCAGAGTGCTGCGAATGTGGCAAAGGAGGTCTCTGGAACACCGGAGCCAGGGGAGGGAACCGGCGAGGCCGAACAGAGTCACGTTCCTGACGGACCTCCTCTTGTCTCTCGGTGAAGTGTACGTCGATGCGGGTGGCCAAATAGATGAGCTCACTTAAGGACGTCAGAAGGTCTTTTTCGGCCAGCGCATCCTTAACCCGGCCAGAGAGACGCATCTTGAAAATAGAGCACAGGGACGCCTCATTCCAGGTCAACTCTGAGGCCAGCGTGTGGAATTGGACGGCGTAATCTCCTACTGAAGAATCCCTTTGGCGCAGGTTCAGCAGTGCTGTTTCCGCAGACGATGCGTGTGCTGGTTCTTCAAATACACCACGGAACTCCTTAAAAAAGGTCTGCAGATCCGCTGTCACAGGGTCGCTTCTGTCCCAAAGAGGTGTGGCCCAGGCCAGGGCCTTTCCGGAGAATAAACTGACCACAAAGGCTACCTTAGACCATTCGGAAGGAAACTGGTCAGCCATCAGTTCCACGTGCATGGAGCACTGTGTCACAAATCCCCTGCAGAGTTTCGGATCGCCGTTAAATTTTGTAGGCAGACAAGGTGGCTGGCATAGGAGGAACCACGGGAGGAGACGAGGGCTGCTGCTGAGCGGCAATCAGTTGCTGCAACATGGCGGTTAATTGGTCTAACTGCTGCGCATGTTGCGCCAGTTGCTGGGACTGCTGAGCCACAATAGATGTAAGGTCCTCCACGCTGGGTAATGGCACATTAGCGGGATACATAGCCGATCCCATTTGTAACTGAATGAGGTAGTGGATCCACTGGGCCACCACAAGTGGTGGTAGTAGCCGTACCAGAGAGCGGAGTCTAAGTGGGTCCTGGTTTCACCAGAGCCCGCCGCAGCAAGTCCATCCAGCTTTGCGGCGGGCTCTGGTGAAAACTGGGACCTACTTAGACCCTGCTCCCTGGCGTGGCTATTGCCATCGCTTGCGGTGGTCCACTTGATCCATTCACACTTATTATGTCCCAACTCTGTAGCGTATACCACTTAATGAAGACTCCACATGAGCCGCCTCCTCGGCTCTAATCAGCACGCAAGTTTCAAACTCGTGGAAGACTTCTTTGTTCAATACAACAATTCTTTATTCCTCATTAGTCTAAAATCCAACATTCACGGATAATAATAAAACCATAAACATGATAGAAAGAGTAAAGTGGTATACTTATATTAGTAGTTTTCAGCGTAGCAGCTTCCACACCATTTGATTTCCAAATTGGATAGCCCAGAGACGCCAGACCCTAGAGTGAGCTGCACATACTAAAAGCTTTTAGTATGTGCAGCTCGCCCTAAGGTCTGGCGTCTCTGGGCTATCCAATTTGGAAATCAAATGGTGTGGAAGCTGCTACGCTGAAAACTACTAATATAAGTATACCACTTTACTCTTTCTATCATGTTTATGGTTTTATTATTATCCGTGAATGTTGGATTTTAGACTATTGAGGAATAAAGAATTGTTGTATTGAACAAAGAAGTCTTCCACGAGTTTGAAACTTGCCACTTGATCCATTACCACTATCCGTGACAACATGAAGCAGTGGAATGACATGATTCCACCAGGTAGTCAGCTGACAAGCAGCAGGAGCGCGGTCAGGTAAGACCGTGCGCCCGTGGGAGCGAGTGCGCCCGTGGGAGCGAGTGCGCCCGCAGACCGTGGCGCCATGCACCCCGGGCGCAGCAGGGACAGACCACGGGCTGCGGCACTGCTCGTGACACATCATAGAGTGGTGTGGGGTGGAAACAGCAGTAGGAAACCACGAGATGGTCGATTGAGAGAGTGGTCAGTTGGCAGCAGCATGAGTATGCCACAGAGTGGCACAATGACAAATTGTGGAGGTGGCGAAAAAATTAGCTGGCAGCAGATGTGTGGCATTAGGCGGGTGGCAGCATCAGAATAGTAGCTGAGGCAGGTAACCAGAAGAATCCAGACTCATTTGTTAAAGTTTGGGTGAGACGGCATGGCTGATCTTATCTGATGCATCAGGCATTGGTGTGTGGAAATCCTGACTGATCCACGCCTGATTCATCTTGACAAAGATAAGTCTCTCCACATTTCAGGTGAACAAGCGATTTCTCCTCAGGGTAACTATGGCCACCATTGAAGTGACTCTCCACCTCTTCACCTCAGCTCAGCACAAGCCATCAGTTTTCTGAATGGTGCAGAATCCACCACTTGAAGAGGGAGGGACTGCAGTACCATCAACTTGGACAGGGGCACAGTCCGCTACTG
This sequence comes from Phyllomedusa bahiana, assembly GCA_025379985.1. NCBI lineage: Eukaryota > Metazoa > Chordata > Amphibia > Anura > Hylidae > Phyllomedusa > Phyllomedusa bahiana. The sequence goes on along the minus strand of JAODAL010011871.1, from coordinate 40,024 downwards.
CGCCTTAGGATGGCTAGATGCAAACTGCTATCTCTTGGTAATTGTCTTGGTGAACGACTGCTGGCACAATGAGTGGCAAGGAGCAGGAGCATCTGGACCGGTAAATGACGGGAAAGACAGACAGCTCCCTTCAGCAATGGGATGCATGCCGCTAGGTGCTGCTGTTGTTGCTGCGGCAGGATGGACCACCACATCTGAGACCTGTTTCTCCCAGGCCACTGGATGGTGGCACTGCATATGCTGACGGAGGGCCGTGGTGCCAACATTAGGTCCCTGGCCATGCTTCACTTTCTGCCCCCAGATTCTACATCTACCCATATATTTCAAAGGTTCTTCACCTTATAAGTGAAAAAAGTAACTCTTTAGTGCAGAGAAGAATTTCCCAAAATAATAACCTGCCTGTAATGGAGATGTGAGTATGTGAGAAGTGCACACACTGTTTTTCAAAGATAGTTCACCACAATAAGTGAACAAAGTAACTTTTGTAGCTCTACATGTATCAGCGTTTAATAGAACAGGTTCTGTCATAATCTGTGGAATCATGTTATGACCATGTAAAAGGAGTGTGCTCTTTGACGCTATAGTGGGATCTTGGCCCTCTACTCGGTTCTTTGTAGCTGACGCTGACATCACCCTGTCAGGCTGCGTTCCCACTTCAGTTATTTGGTCAATTTTGTGAAGTGTGAAGCGATTCTAAGAGCGGCACCAGTCATCTGCGTGTCATACTAAAACATAGCATTTTATGAAGACCAAACCACGCTCCCTATGCATATTTCTGCATGGCACAATGTTGTACAAAACCATTCAGGCTCTCTGTAGCCAGAAAATAGCTATTTTTTAACGTGATTCATTGCAAATAAATTCGGAATGAACTAAATTTTTGGGAAAAATTCGACAAATCGCCCAAGTTGAATTTTTAAGAAATTCACCCATCACATAAAAGCACAATTTTTTCCAAATGCAAAACTTTGTGTAAAAGTAGTAAAACATAAAAAAAAAACTATATAAAATTGGTATAGTTGTAATTGTTCCGACCGCATAGTAAAGTTATCATGTCATTTACACCTCATGTCAAACGCTGTAAAAATAAAGCCCAAAAAACAATGGTGGATTTTTTTTTCATTATTTTTATGCCTCACTGTTAAAAAAAAACCTGTGGGTCCAAAATTTATAATACACTCCTAGATGAGTTTCCTGATGGGTGTTAAATCCAAAATGGGGTGACTTCTGGAAAGTTTCACATTTTCTGATACTTTGCAAATCCAGCATGGTCCCCATCAAAATCTGCATTCCAAAAGCCAATTGGCGCTACCTCCCTTGTACACCTTGCCATGCACCAAAACAGCAGTTTACACCCACATATAGGGTATTGCCAAACTTGGAATTGCGTAAAAAATTTGGGGGTGGATATATTGCTTAAGCGGTGCAGTTTCCCAAATGAGATCTTTTTAGGGGTGTTTATTAAGTTTTAGCACCCACCTTAGGAATTCTGCAAACTTGAGATTGTGCCAAAAGTGTATCCTAATGAAAATGTGACCCCAAAATCCAGTAGGTGCCCCTTCTACTCTGAGGCTTGTGATTGAGTCAAAGAGTGCACTAGGGCCACATATGGGATATCACTAAAGGTGATAGAATTGAGGAAATTATTGTTGATCTGCATTTTCTTGGTAATATCTACTGTCTTCCAGTAAATAATGGATTAAAGTGGAAAATCTGCACAAAAGAAAAATTTTGAAATCTCACCACTTAGGGTTAACAAAGTTTCTAAATGCTGTTTTTGAATACTTTAAGGGGTGCAATTTCTTAGAAGGAGTCATTTATGGGGTTATCTAACATACAGGCTCCTAAAAAAACCACATCAGAACTGGACTGGTCCCTAAAAAAAATCTGTGTTGCAAATTTTCTTGAAAATGTGATAAATTGCTACTAAAATTATACGCCACCTAATTTCGAAAAAAAGACATTTAAAAATTCTGCCAGTATAAAATAGACATATGGTAGAGGCTAGTTATAAACTATTTTTGAAGTTTGAAAATGGCACATTTTTCAAAATTTTCTCGACATTTTGATATGTTTCACAGATGAACAAGGATTGCATGGACCAAACTTTAATACTAACTTTAAGTTAAATGTGTCACGAGAAAAAAAATCTATGAATCACATGTGTAGTTAAAACCATCAAAAAGCTATTCCCACATAAACTAACACATGTCACATTTGAAAAATTGTGTTCTTCATAGAGATCAAAACTAGCTACGGCAGTCAGGGGTTAAAATCTAGTGAAAAAATTGAACAAATTCCCATGACAATCAAATCACTTCTCTCATTTCCATACCAATACTACAAACATTGGTTCAAATTTCCAATGGTTGCATCAGAAAAGTGTCTTCAAATGAACCATAAAGTTGTACATTTTTTCTGCAGCATGTCATAATGTGTCGCAGACACATTTATTTTGGACACCTTTTGGACACTTTTTGCTATCTCTTCAACATGGGGGTGTGGCTTAGTGGAAAAGGGGAGTTGCCATACTGCACTCGAAATTGAAACAAAATGTGCCCAAATTCTGGCATAAAAAGTAAGCCAACTAACATTTGGTCAGATAAAGCTAGACAAATAAAGCTAGACAAATCTGAAGAAGCGCCACATTTATCAAACAGCACAAGCCACTGTGATAAATGGAGCGCATTCTTTGAACTGTCTGTGTTACGTTTAGACAGCAATGGTAAGGCCATGTTCACACGGCTTAATTGCTGGTAATAAAGGCAGTTTTATTAGAGAGCAGTTAAAACTGCACCAAAACTGTGCTGTTTGAAAGCACCCTTACTATTGCTGTCTAAACGTAACACAGGCAGTCTAAAAAATGTGCTCCATTTACCACAGTGGCTCAATTGGCAACATGTTCACTGGTTTTATTTGTGAAGCTTAATATATAACTAAGTGAATATGTATTTGTAGAGCTGTCAAGTTCTTTGCAAAGTACTTAGAAGGAGGTTACCAATTATAATTTTAATGTGGATAAATTAATGTTTAGTAAAACACCATGGCTAAATAATGATGGACCTTGAAGAATGAACTTAGAACTGTATTATTATTAAATATATTTTATGATTCCAATAATTCATTTTCTTTGAATTAAACAATGGGGACTACAATATACAGTGACTTTTATGTGTGTAGCCTGTTCTGCAACAAACTGTATTAACATTGTTGGTTGCCAATATCCTGACTTTGTGACTGAATGCACAAAAAAATTCTACAAAAATGTGCCACACTTTTTGTGTTTAGTCCAGTAAACGGTTAACTATATTATTTTATTTTTTTTATTCTCAGATATTGGTAGTATCTAAGAAAGTAACTAAGAAATGCCTTGATGTCTGATCAGTGGGAGTTCAAGGGCTGTGACCTTCATTTCCTGCTGGCCCTGCTTGTTTTTCTTGTTGGTTACATGGATAGCCTATGACAATAGTGTTCACACAATGCAATATTTAGAAAAGGACAGGAAAAGCAGACAAGTAGTGAAGTTGTACAACTCTTTCCTAATGTTAAGGCCTGTGTTTGACTGTGGTCACAGCAAGTGGACACCTATCCTTCAGAAATTGTTGTGATATCTTATTGATGAGATACATTTTTCAAATCTTAAACCCTGAAAAACTTTTATAACATACATCTTATTGCCTTTAATGTAGTACTATTTATACAATATACTTGAGTGGAGGCTAAGCAAAAGACCAAAAACCATCAAACAGACATCAACATAAAAGTTTGCCACTTTGTTCCTAATGTTTTTTCTTACATGGAGACAGATTTGTCTGTGTTACATTGTAGTGAAAGTGCTTGATATAATTAAATACTAATCATGACCATAAATTCAAGGTCTTCATTAACATCTTTTACCAGGTGTTTAACTTACTGCTTGACTGTACAAACCTCTCTTTCTGGATCTCTGGCACTGAGCCTTCTTTGTTTTCACTCAGATGCCAGACCATGCTTAACTATTCACGTTTCAGCATCCAGCCATCTGGAGTGATATGGAATGAATAGACATTGCTTTTGATTTGTAATGAAATTAATAACATTTGACAAATACATTAATCACTTATTTTGGATTTAACACACATCCCAGTAGGCAAACATATCTAAAATAAAATCTATAGAATCAAATAAATAACCAAAATGGCAGCAAATAATAGGGTACTAAAGAATTGGTATGTAGCAGAAAATATAAATCTCTCCAATTATTATTCAAACAAACATGAAAAAGAAATAGCACTCTGTTGAGGCATGATTGGCCAAGCATCTGGGCTTTCATTCATGCATAATTAAGCTTTAGACAGCTGCAGGCTTTTCTAGTGCAACAGGGCATAGGATATCATAATAGGCTTTAGAAGCCATATCAATGAAACAGTTTTAGCCTGTACTTGAAAACTGTATAAATAGACATAATTGAAATGTAACTATTATTCAAGATTGTTCAGGACAATAACAGAAACCATTTTCTTTCATGAAAGAAAAAAACATGATTTTAGTTTTCATTTCCTAAGGATATACATGACATATACATAAAATAAAATATAATTAGCAGTGAAAGAGAAGTTAAATACACATGATGAAACATGCTACAATACATACTCCTAATAAACTCATACTTTTAGGGCGACATTTATGTACGGGGCTGTGCCAGTATTCTGGTGTCCTTTCAGCTTAAAAACTGTTGCAGCTTTGTTCGTTAGATGTATGAGCAGGCGCATTCCAAAATTAGGTACATTTTGCAGTTTGAAAAACACTCGTGTGTATATGCCATATCATTTGCCTGCCAGTCTGCTTCACCTGAGACTACTGTTTGAGCTACTTCCCACACATGCGTAACTTACAGTGTGGGGAGCAGGTAATTCCCACACAATGTTATACTTTTAATACTAGTAGGGCACAGGAATGGCATGGGCTCAAAAGCTGTGTCTGTGCATAAACTAGATTGCACTAAGGGAGGGGTGAAGAAATTTATCCCCACCCCCATTAACATGAATATACAGAAAGCTTTAAAATAAAGTTCTACATATAAAACTACTGAATAACAGTTATACAATAACCAAATAACACTTCTACACAAAACTAGAATCCCAAGTCTAATATTACCAATAATCCTACTAATACCAAATACAGCAACACCATAACCACATATCACCATCACATAGTGACCGAATAATACTGCTACACCAGGACCACATATCACTACAACATTTGTGGCTAAGTAAAAAAAAACACATACCATCATCACATAGTGACTGAATAATACCGCACATCATGAACACATATCTACACCACACAATGACTCAATAATACATTATACCATTACTGAATATAAACCAATATTACTACAATACAGTGACCATATACTGGTAGATACCAGTATTACACAAGGACTCTTCACACATATAAGTGCTCACAATAAAGTTACTCAAATACTCACAGGAGACATCTTCTTTGAGTAATTCTCTTCTCTGATGAGTTGTTCTATTTCCCTTTTTTCTCCATCTTGCCCAGACCGCAATGAAGACTTCTCTCAGCCACAACTCATCCCTGTGAAATTTACCAAACAAACATCTTAGACTTCTCACTGTTTCAGACCTTCCTTACCAACTCCTACCTCTGTACAATCTCTGCATTAAGTCATGTTTTGTGTCCCCATATACAAGATAGTTAAATCTCTCAAAATACCATGTAGGCACACCCCCAAACTAGGTAGGCAGATAGGTAAACCCCCTTTAAGGAAGGTCTAAGGTAGGTCTATAGCCTCCATCCCAACAGGTAGGTATTTAGGTCCCCTATTAAGTAGATAGGTAGTTATATAGTCTCCCCCAATAATACAGGTTATATAGGTCCCCTGTAGGTAGGTGGTTAGATATAATGGGCCCTTTTAGGTAGGTAGGAATATAAACCCTCAGTTGGTAGACAGGTATAGAGGCCCCAACCAAGTAGGTATGTATATAATTCCATGGTAGGTAGGTTGGTATATAAGCCCCTGTAGATAGCTATATATGCCCCTTTAGGTAAATATATGTGACCCTCTGTAAGTAGATATAGCCCCACTGTAGGTAGGTATATACCACCTGTAGTTAGATATAGTCACCTATAGGTAGGTAGCTATAGCCCCCTGTAGCTAGATATACAGTGGGTACAGAAAGTATTCAAACCCCTTTACATTTTTCACTCTTTCTTTCATTGCAGCCATTTGGTAAGATCAAAAAAGTTCATTTTTTGCTCATTAATGTACACTCTGCACCCCATCTTGAAAGAAAAAAAAAAAATACTGAATTGTATATATTTTTGCAAGTTTATTAAACAAGAAAAACTGAAATATCACATGGTCATAAGTATTCAGACCCTTTGCTGTGACACTCATATTTAACTCGCATGCTGTCCATTACCTCCAGCTGTGTTTAATTAAACTGATTGGACTTGATTAGGAAAGGCACACACCTGCCTATATAAAACCTCACAATGCATGTCAAAGCACATGAGAATCATGAGGAGGAGCTCAGAGGCAGATTTCTGGCAAGACACATATCTGGCCAAGGTTACAAATATTTTCTGCAGCACTCAAGGTTCCTAAGAGCACAGTGGCCTCCATAATACTTAAATCGAAGAAGTTTGGGACGACCACAACTCTCCTCGACCTGGCCGTCCAGCCAAACTAAGCAATCGTAAGAGAAGAGCTTTGGTAAGAGAGGTAAAGAAGAAGCCAGAGATCACTGTGGCTGAGCTCCAGAGATGCAGTAGTTAGATGGGAGAAAGCTACACAAAGTCAACTATCACTGCAGTCCTCTACTAGTCGGGGCTTTATCGTAGAGTGTGCCGACAGAAGCCTCTTCTTAGAGCAAGACATATGAAAGCCTGCATACAGTTTGCAAAAAAACACGTGAAGGACTATGAGAAATAAGATTCTCTGGTCTGATGAGACGAATATTGAACTTTTTGGTGTTAATTGTAAGCGGTATGTGTGGAAAAAACCAGGCACTGCTCGTCACCTGCCCAATACAATCCCAACAGTGAAACATGGTGGTGCCAGCATCATGCTATGGGGGTGTTTGTCAGTTGCAGGGACAGGATGACTGTTTGCAATTGAAGGAAAGATAAATGCGGCCAAGTATAGAGATATCCTGGATGAAAACCTCTTCTAGACTGCTCTGGACCTCAGACTGGGCCAAAGGTTCATCTTCCAAAAAGATAATGACCCTAAGCACACAGCTAAACAAAGCAGTGGCTTCAGAACAACTCTGTGACTATTGTTGACTGAGCCCTGACCTAAACCCAATTCAGCATCTCTGGAGAGACTTGAAAATGGCTGTCCACCAACGTTCACCAACCAACCTGAGGGAACTGGAGAGGATCTGCAAAGAAGAATGGCAGAGGATAACCAAATCCAGGTGTGAAAAACTTGTTGCATCATTCCCAGGAAGACTCATGGCTCTACTAGCTCTAAAGGGTGCTTCTACTCAGTACTGAGCAAAGGGTCTGAATACTTATGACCATGTGATATTTCAGTTTTTCTTGTTTAATGAATTAGCAAAAATATCTACTGTTTTTTTTTCTTTCAAGATGGGGTGCAGAGTGTAAATTAATGAGCAAAACAATGAACTTTTTTGATCTTACCAAATGGCTGCAATGAAACAAAGTGTGAAAATTTAAAGGGGTCCAAATAATTTCCATACCCACTTAAGTCCTCTGTATGTAGGTAGATACAGCCCCTCCCTGAAAGTAAACATAGCCCTCTTGTAGGTCGATATAGCCCCCTGAAGATAAATATAGCCCCTCTGGAGTTAAATGCAGCCACTTTAAGGCAAATGTAACCCCTATGAAGATAGATATAGCCCCTGTAAGCAGATGTAAACCCCTTAAGTTAGGTATATCCCCCTAAAGGTAGATCTAGCTCCCCTGCAAGTAGACATTGCCCCTCTGTAAGTAGATATAAATCTCATGTAGGTAGATATAGGCAGGCGTAAACGCTAGAAAAAAAGGTACTCTCCTCTTCCTGTTCCCCCGTAGAGCTGCTCTCATCATGCCAGCATCTCCTAGGTCCAAAGTCTAGGGCAGTCTAGGCTTCTGGCCTTGGAACAGCTCTGTCTGTGCCATTCACAACAGATGTCAGCTGCAACATACTTTTGTAGCAGCTGTTGATCACAGTTAACTTTGATTTTAGATATTTAACATTTTCTATGTTGCAGTAAATACTGACTGGAGTGCCCTAGTGGTTTTAAAGTGGCTGGGGGATCCCTCTGTAAGCCAATTGGTGCCACTTGATACAACCAGATTGTCATGGCGGTCAGGAGCCATACAGTGGCCCAAGATCTCTTGCCATGTACTGTATGAGAGCCAGTTAGACCATGTTGGAGGGAAGCCTTACAAGCTGCCTGTAAGTTACTCTGATGGTAGTTATATGCTGCAATAAAGAAGTACAATGTAAGGGATAAGTGGGACTTTAAAAAAGTGTTAAATGATGGGTTTAAAGGAAAAGATATATAATATAAACACATATTTATATTATATTAAGCCCCTTCCCCACATAGCACTGTAATATTCTGGTGTAGAAAATGGTTCTATACCACACTCTATCATTATGATGTGAGAATAGCACAAGATAAAGAGCTGTGCTTTTGCCATCCAAAATGAGTATTAGTTATAACATACTGCTGACACTCCTATCTCAAGCATTTAAGCTCTCAGGTACTGTGCTCAATACTGATCAAATACTGATCAAAAAATCCAAGTCTTTTTAAATAGAAAGCTGGCTCTCTCTGTAAAGGTATGTTTACACAGGTATGTGCTGCAATACGCATTCTTTAGAGCTGTTGAAAATACGTGCTACTCCGGACACGGGTGATTAACCCCTAAGCTGCCGCAATCAATCGCAATCATGGCAGCTAAGGGAAAGACAGAGGGAGGGAGCCTAATAAATGTTTAGTGATTGACAGTTGTCATAGAAAGTAGTATTCACTATAAAAACATTTATGCCACCCTTTTCCCCTTTTGCCAAACGGCCCAAAAAAACCCCCAAAATTAATAAAGTGCACATATTTGGTATCGCGGCTTGTATACCTAGCCTATAAATCTGTCACATTATTTAACCCGCACTGTGAACGCCATGAAAAATAAACGGTCACAGAATTCTTGTTTATCCCGCAACTCATAAAATGGAATAAAAAGTGATCAATAAGTCATATAAATGCATAAAGTCCTTACAGAGCTCTGTATACGGAAATATAAAAAAAAATGGATATCAGAAGACAGCAATGCATAAATATTGTTTTACACAATAAAAACACTTTTTTTAAAGCGCATTAGCATAAAAAAAGATATAAATTGGGTTTAACCATAATCGGATGAATCCACAGAGCAAAACTAACTTGTCCTGTATAATGCATGGTGTGGGGGGCTTTTTATTTTTTTGTAAAAAGCAGGAAACATTAAAAAAATAAAAAATTGGTATTGCTGTCGTGCTTTGGGGACATTTTATTTAAAGTTATCAGGAAAATTTAATCGCATGTAAACCCACTAAAAAAAAATAAAAAACAATCCCAAAAATTTTCTGTATTTTGTTAAAAATTTGCCTCAAAAAAACCCTTTTTAATGAAAATTTAAACAAAGCTTTTACAAAAACCTAAATGTTTAACCAATAAAAATTTGCTATTTCACCCTGAAAAAGCAAAACCTTTTTTTAGAAAACATATCCCAAAAAATAGTTATTCCCTTTTCCAGCCCCGTTTAAACCAACAGAAAAATGAAATTTTTTTTATAAATGTATTTCAAATTTTTTTAAAAAAAAACAAAAAAATGGGATAAAATTAATATTTGTTGTAAATTTTTACTGACCTAAATGGAAAAGATATCCGTATTTCCCCCACACAGAAAAGGGCTTTTAAAAAGGGAAGGCCCAAAAAAAACCTATGGTGGAACGGGTTTCCCCTCCCACCCCCCCCCCCCCCCCCTTTTTCATAGCCCGTCCCAAAAATTCCTGTGAAACACTTGTGAAAACCCAAATTTCACAATGCACCTCTAGGTTGCGACCCAAAATGGGGTTTTTTCTGGAATTTTTTTAAACTTTCTGGTTTATTTTGTGGGTTTTGAAAATGTGACTGGCCCCCAAAAAAACCCAAATTTCCCAAAAACCCAAAATTTGGGCCCTGCTTTGCTTTCCCAAACAACATTTTAAACACCCAAACCATATGGGAATATTAAACCAAACCCTTGGGCAGAAATTACTTTAAACATTTTTTATGGGGTTTTTTTTTTTTACGGGTTTTCCCTTAAAAAAAAATCAACTTTTTTCGCTAAAATTGTGTCCTTATTGGAAAAAAAATTTTTTTTTTCATTTTCACAGCGAACACTAAAAAAAATTTGTGAAGCCCTTTTGGGGTTAGATATACGACTACACCCCGGGAAAAAATATTTTTAAGGTTGTTTTTTCCCAAATTTTTGTGTTTTTTCCCCTTACGTTTTAGACCTTTAAGGGTGCCCAAAAACCTAAAAGGGGCACTTAAAAAAATAAAAAATGGACAGCCCCCCCAAAGGTCCATTTGGGGTGCTCTTCCTTTTCAAGGTTTGGGGTTGACCCCCAAATAGCACACTAGAACCACATTGTTGGGAAAACTTTTAAAACCGCCAAAATTTGGGGGGAATGATGTTATTTGGGATTGCCCTGGACAATTCAAATGTTTCCCAGTGAATAATCAATAAAAATTGAAAATCTGAAAAAATAAAGAAACTTTTAAAATTTTTCACTTCCACTTTGCTTTAATCTCGTGAAAACTCCCTATTGGGTTAATAAATTTCCTAAATGCTGTTTTAAATTTCCCAAAGGGGGGGTTTTGCATTTTTTTCTATGGGGGCCCCATTTAGGAAAGGTATCTAACTTTCCCAAAATTACTCAAAGTACATAAAGAATTTGGGACGGGTTTCCCAAAAAAGAAATCAATGTTTGCAAATTTTCATAAAAAATAAAAAAGACTTTAAAAAAAATTTGCCCCCAAAACCATCCCAGTAGACATTTGGAGATTTTTAGTTAAAAAAATATTTTGGGGGTAAAATAACTATCGCCCTTACACACAAAAATTTGTTTTATTTTGAAAAGGGAAAATTTTTTTCAAAAATTTCAAATTTTTCTGATTTTTTGATTTTTTCCCAAAAAAACAAGGAATGTATGGGGCCAAAATTTCTTACTAATTTAAAAAATGGTGCACAAAAAGGGTTGGGTAGGGGATTTTGGAGGTTTTAAAATTTAAATGTTTGGGATTCCGAAACGAAAAAATTTTAAAAAAGTAAAATAGTTTTTTAAGCAGAAGTGAGTCGGGTAAGTTTAAAAATTTTTTTGGTTTGTTTTATAAGGTTTTTCCAGGGGAAAGGTTTTGGTTTCCCTTTGCACAAAACTTTCCAGCACTCTACAATCTTTTAATATTGCCTAAGTTTTTCTTTAAATTGTTGTTTCCGGGTTGACTTTATTGATTCACCCAGTTATGTTTGTGAAAAGGGGTGAACAAGTTGATAACTGAATGATCGAGGTGTTATAAAACACAATGGCTGTGTCTAAAGAAATGAAGGGTTAAGAGGTGAAGGGGTTTCTTATTTCCCCACTTTTTTGATCAAACTGCTTTAACCCCACCCCAAAATTCAGCGGGGGGGGACCCAATACAGGGGGGGGCAACCTACTCTACTCGTTCCCCTTCTTAGGTCGCCCTTTTTTATAAGGGAAAGGGCGTGTCGGGTGAATAGTCGAGTCTTTTTTTCCCATTTGTTTTAATGCGCCTGATATATGAAAGTTTTTTTTTTTTGGTTTTCAAAAATTGGGGGGTTTTGTTTTAAAGTTCCTTTGCCCTCGCCAAATTTTTTTGGCGCATTAAGGGAAAACTTAGGCACAAAAGGGTTAGTGCCTAAATGTTTTAAAGGGGTTTTAAAGGGGAAGGGGGGAAAAATAAGAAAAAAGTTTTTAAAAATAGCATGCCCAGTAAAATGGGAAACAAAGGGTTTGATCCTGCTTGGGGGACCACGGGTCCCCCAGCAAAATCTGTCCCTGTCCCTGGCTCTTGCTTTTATGTAAAAAAAGGGGTTGAGTGCAGCAAAAAAAAACTTAATTTAAAATGTAGTAAAAATTTTAAATTTAAAAATCCTGAACAACAAAATTTCAAGGGGTTTTTTTTAATGTAAATTTTTTTAAAGTTTCTTTTAAATTTTTTAAAATCCCATTTTTTAAAGGAGTTTATTTTTTTTTTTTTGGGGGGGTTAATTAAATTTTTTCATATTAATTTATATGATAGGTTTAAATTACATTTAAATAATAAAATTGTATGCAGTTTGATAATTTTTTAAACTAAATTTTAATTTTACTTTTTATTTAATGAATTAAGAAAAATTGGCCCAAATTTCTACCCTCCCTTTGACCCCTCAGGCTCAGGCCCAGCCCACATTAACATAGGTCTGCCCTGTGGGCAGCAGTAATGTGCCTAGTTTTGCAAACCCAATTCTTTGGACGTGAAAATTATTCCCAGTGGGGAGTTTTGGAACCTCCTCCAGAAAGGTCCCCAGAAAACAATCCCTTTCATGTTGGCCATTAGAAAGTGTTGAGTTTACGAAAAATGGCCAAAAACACATTCATTAGGTGCTTTAAGACATAGTGGCACGGCTAAGTTGGGGGGTTTGGAAATTTTACCCCAGAAAAAAGGGGGTGAAAAACCCTTTCACCATGTCCCCTTACGCCTTTTAAGGGACCTCCATATTTCAGGGAGAAGGGTTTCAGCTACGGGCTACCTGCATTGTTTTAAAAGGGCCTTTTTATTAAAAAAAAATAAAAAAAAAAAAAAAAAAAAATGTAAAAACTAAGAACCTAAAAAAATTTTTCATGTTCCAAAGGGTAGCAGAAATGTTTTTCCCAAAAAAAATTCTATGTGCATTTTGATGGGGTTTTTTTGTTTTAATAGGGGGGAAAACTGATATCGGTTTGTGTTGAATTATATATGTATCATCAAACCGTGTCCCATTTACGCTCTATTTTTTTTTAAAGTTTTTTGGATGTGCGGAAAAAATAATTTTTTCTATAATGTTTGTATGGGGGAGTGGCTTAACCCTCTTTGTTTTTTTTTTGTACTCCACCCACCTGAACAGGCTTTTAATTCAATGCAGAGTACCTTGTAGCTGGAACCTCTCTCCCTAAAGTTTTGGAGGTCAAAACCGGGCACAAAGAGAGAAATGTCAAGTGGGTTTCCCCTTTCCTGTATTGGGGTTTCCCCTTGCGGGTTTGGGGAGGTGGGCTTTAAGCTTTTGATAAAAAATGTAAACCCTAAAAACCCTTTCATAAATTGCTCAGGGTATTAAGTAGAAAGAAATGTTTTTTTCCCAAAAAATTCCCTATGTGCTTTTTGAGTGGGGCCCCTTGGGCTCATTTTTTTTCCAAAAAGTTTTTGGATGGTGAAAAAACCCCAAAATTATTGGGTTTTCTAAGATCAAACTCCAAGCGGGATTTTTACAGTGTTTATATGCCAGAAAGAGAACCACCAAAAGTATTTTCTGGTAGTGCTTGAACAAGCAGGATTTTGTATTTTTTTTATCTACAACCTTTTTAACTTATAAAATTTTTTGTTTGCCAAATAAGTCAAAGAACTGAGCTTGGAACTAGAAAGCCCGGGTTTTGTGACTCCTTGAAACGGGGGAACTTTGCCCCTTTTCTGCAGGCTAAAACTCACCCCAATAGGGAATTTTCTTTAGGCAATTTCAAACGGCTTATTTTGGGACGCTATCTCCCCCCCGATTTCACGCCGTATTGGGGCAAAATACAGGCCCCGGGTATTTCCCCGTCATTACAGTAATCCACAGGTTTTCATAGGAAACTATGGTTTTTACTTTCTCCCCCCGCTTTTCCAATAGACGAGTGGGGAAAAAAAGTGACATGTCAATTATTCACGGCGTATTTGGGACCGGAATAATTTCTGTCTTGGGGCCGGCGGGGCGCCGCCCCTCCCTCCCCCCCTTTTCCCCCCCCCCCCGTAAAACACTGTGAAAATTTCGGGGCGGGAAAAACTTCCCCCAAGTACATTTGAAAATAGCCTTTTGGGTGCACATCTTGCTATTAGGATTTAGCTTGTTTTTTTCAGATTTTTATTTTTGTTAAAGTTTTGACAAGTGGGGGTTTTAAACTGTCAGCTTTTTTAAAAAAGTTTTTGAAATGGGGCTACTCCTAGGGACCCATTTATGAAGGAAGGGGCTTCAAAGTGAATTGGGCGAGTCCGTTTTCAGTTTTACAAAAGCACCTAATGGTTTAAAAAAGGGTTTTTTGTGTGAAAATTTTAAATGAAGGGCTAAAGTTTGGGGTCGTTTGCCCTTTTTGGGTTTGGGCATTATAAAAATTAGGGGGCCCCTAGTAATGCGCCTAATTTTGGGGGTTTAAAAAAAAAAACGGGTAATAGATTTAAAAGGAAAATAAAAGGGAAAAATCAAATTTGAAAAAGCATGTCCGTGGGAAAAGAAAAAAATATGGTAGTGATCTTGCTTTTTGGGGGACCACATTCCCAGCAAACCTGTGGGGTGCTGGCTCTTGGCCCCCGCCCACACCCGTATGTTTGAAAAAAGAGTGGGGGGAAACAACCAAAATAAATTTCAAATTTAATTAGTAAAAAAAATTTGGTTTAAAATCTGAACAAAAAAACATCATTTGGGGGATTTAATGAAAAACTAGTTTTGATTTTTAAAAAATTTAAATTTCATTTTATAGGGGATATTTTTATTTTTTTGGGTTATTATATATTATGTCCAAGAAATAAATTTGGGCTGTTTTTTTTCAAACCACATTCATATATGTGTTAATTTTACAAATTTGCTGGGGGGGCCAAACCCCCCATAAAGCCCCCAGAAACTCCCTCATGTTTTGGGACATTATAAAGTTCGGGTCTTACGAAAAAATGCGCCTTTAAAACCCTTTTATTAAGGGGGCATTAGACCTTGTAGCCTGCTCCCCATAGGCGCCCTTTTTTTCCCAAAAAAAAAAGGGGGGAAAAAACCCTATCCTACAAGTCCCCCCCAAAAAAGAGCTTTTTTTTTTTCTGTAAAAAAGACAGGCCAGACTGCTCATATCTGAATATCATAAATGTTAGGATACAACTATAAAATAACAAGGTTAAAATCCGATGCAGAATACCAATCATCAAGCTCATACAGTGTGAAAATCGCAGGGAGTGCCATTTTAAAAGGGCACCAAACACATATCAGCTAAGCCCCTACTGTCCCTGTAAAAAAATTTCTAGGTATTTATAATAAAAAATTTTATATATAAACATAAAATTTCATAAAATATATAAATATAATATAAAAATATATATATATATATTTTATTTTATATATATATAATAAATTTCCTTTTGATATGGATTGAAAAGGGTTTTTGCTAGCATATATTTCATTTTGTTAGGGTGGGTGAGAGATTTTAAAAAGGGGGGGAATTGATGGGGCTTTTGATCACTTTTGGGATGAAAGGCAGCATTGAAATAAAACCAGCCATCTAGGGAGGTTCTAGTGATATAATGGATGATTTAGCCTATAAACAAGAAAATTTTCCACACACTAAAAAGGGGATGGTAAAAAAATTTGGGTTTCATGCACGGGAAACTTGTTGAGCTAGCGATATGGCTTTATAGAGGGGGGAGACCCAAAAAGCAGGGGGTTTTAGTCAAGAAAGATAAACTTTTATTTTTTCTCCATGCATTTTTAAACCCTTCCCCTTTTGGACTGCTGCCACCAACCTCTTTCCGACTATCAATGTCCTCCTCGCTAAACCGAAACCCCGGGCCCAAAACCCAAAATTTTAGTCTTCCCTTTTTGCCCCCGCTTTAAAGCTCCCCTCTGCTCCTTCTTGGGTTCTGGGGGCACCCTCCCCTAACCAAGGGCCCCCTTGGCATATTTCCAGTATTGTATCTCCCTTTCCTAACTGATCCATCACTACAAACTTCTTAAAACCCCTTAAAATTAAAAACCCATTTCCTTTAAAACCCCGGGGGCCCCCCCCTCTTTTCCCCCTTGGGGCTCTTGAAATGCATAAATCCCGAAAGCACCCAATCTCCTACATACATGACCTCTTTATCTCAAATAAATTATTCTTCCTTGGTCTGATAGAAACCTGGCTTACACCCTCTGACACAGCCCCCCTGCCGCCTCAATTTTTTTTGCCCCAATTTTAAACCCTGCTTTCCCCCAAACCCGGTTTTCAAAACCCTGGCGGAGGTGTCAGTTGGGGTTTCCCCCTTTTGATACATATTCCTTTGTCCCCAAACCTAACTCTACCTTCCCTTGCTATCCCCTCCTTTGAGGTACACTTCGTACACATCTTCTACCCTTCTCATGAGAGAAACCTTCAACTCACAGTCAACATCACCCTCCCCTTTTACCTTTCACAGTTCCCAAACCCCCCACCTCTTACCTGTAAAAATGTTTTTTCTTTCTTAACCTGCTTTCCATTGTTTTTCTAATGGCAAGCTTTCCACTCTTTCTTTTTTAAATTTTAAACCCCCCGTTTTTCCTTTTTTTAAAAGGGGGGTGGGTTCTGATTAGCCCTATCAATTCTGTATTCCCGAGCTCTTTTTATTGTACTTACATGACTACAGGAATGAAAAACTATGTGGAAAAAGGGGTTCAGAACTTTTTAAAATAAACAATTAAAAGTAATTTAAACCCCTTTGTTTTAGATAAAAAAAAACTGGGCCCCAAAATGTATGGAAAAACGGTTTAAGGGGCTAAAACTCCTTTTTGCCCATAGTAAAACCCAAGGACAAGAAAATTTAGTTTTTGCCTTAAAAATTTTTTTCTACAAGTTTGGCCCCAATTCCCGTTCTCAATCTACCAGTCATTCCATGGTGACCCAAATCCCTTTTCTCAGATAAAAACAAACAGCAGGGAGAACAGAAGAGCAAAAGAAAGGGGAAAAACAAAAAAAACCTGTGTGGGGACTCAGAGCAGATAAAATACTCTGATTTTCCTTTACAAAAAAAAAAATCAAAAGAGAAATGTCTTTTGAAATAGTCCCTTCCCAATTTTTTCCCCCACACGTTGAAAGCTTTAAACTTTGTTGTGTGACAACCCTTATAACTACCATGGGACCCAAATCCATTGGAGCATCTGAAAAGGGAATTTTGAACAAAGTTCTTTTCTTTTCTGCTTGCAAATGCCACAAGAGCTTTCTTAAGTTTTTGAAATTTCTTTGAGAAACCCTTAAAATGGAATAAAAAAACATGCATGATTAATTTTTTTATTTAATTTTTTAATGAAAATTTTTAATTTTTTAACTTGATCTGCCCTCTTGTAAGACATTTTTTGGAAATAAAAAAAAGGTTATTAATTTGGATATGCTTTTAAAAAATTGCCGTTTCCCGTACCCATTCATCTTGTTTGTTTTCGTGATTAACCCGCAAAATTTTCCCTTTTGCAAGTCAAGAAAACCCTAAAGTCCCCTTTTTTTTTGTAAAAGGGGGAAAGATTTTTATGAATTTGAACCATAGAATGTTCCCCTTTTTTAAGATAAATTAGGTAAAAAAATTTAAATCTCTTAAAAAGCCCCTTACGCTCATTTTTTTTTTTAAAAAAATTTTTTTGGGGGTGGGCAGACCAAATATTTTTTTTTAGACCCCGTTTTGTTGAGGGGGTTGGGGGTTTTCCCCTCTTTGTTTTTTTTTTTTTTGTACTCCCACCCCACCTGCAAGGCTTTTAGTTTAATTTCAGGTACCTTTTACAAAGGGAAACCTTTTACTCCCCGAAGTGTGGAGGTCGGGGGAAAGGGACTAAGGGGGTAACTTTTTAAAATAGGTTTTCCCTCCTTTTTTTTAGGTTTCCCCCTTTGCTGATTTGGGGGGGTGGGTTTAAGAATTGGATCAAAAACGAACTTAAAAACCCAAAATTGTACCCTTTTTCCTAAGTAGCAGAAATGCTGTTCAAAATTCCCATGTACATTTTTGGATTTTTTTTTGTGGGTTTGTAGTGTGCTGCTTTACAATTTGGGTTGTGTTTGTTTTGTTTAATGCCAAAAAAGTGTGCAATATGGCCCCATTTTTTTCCAAAACTTTTTTGGATGTGCAGACCAAATATTGTTTTCTAAGCTGTAAGCTGCAAGCGGATGTTACAGTGTTTATCAGTGTTACAGTGTATCATTTTAACTCCCCTAAACAAAACCCTTAAAATTAGAACCAAACCTTTCCCCCAAAATAAAGGGCAAAGTTTTTAAATGTAGATTTTTTTTTTATGCTTAAAGCAAAAATATTTGACAAGTAACTCTGGTGCCCTAAGGCAATTTTAAACCCCCTTTTGTGGGGTGTAACTAATTCTAGGGTGAAAAGGAAAGTAAACAGAAGTCATAACTTATTTACTCATAAATTCCCTTTAAATTTTTTTTTTTTATTCACTTTTCTTACAGGTTTTTTTCTTTGTTTAATGGCCTTGTGAAAATGGATTGAATAAGGTATTAAAATTTTATTTAAATTTGAAAAGATGTGGTGGTAACTATCATAGTGAAAAGTTTATTTTACCCACAGCTAAATTATTTGTTTGTTTTCTGGCCAGATGCCAATTACCAATATGTGGTATGTACTGCTTTCATGACTATAAACAATAAGCTGACAAAGCGATTTTTCTGTCCTTTTTCATTACATAAAATTATTTCCGTATTTTTTTATCACTTTTTTACATTTTTTTGGGAGGTGCAGTGTTCAAAAAATCCCCTTTACCACTGGGAATTTGTTCTATATTGTTCACCTTATTGTATAAATAATGTTATATTTTATTTGACTGGACAAGTGGTGATTACAGTTATTATGTTTAGCTTTTTCTTTTTTTAATTGTGTTTTGAGCTTTTAATATTTTTAAAATATTTATAGTTTTAAAACCTTATTAACTTTATTTTTATTTTTGTTTCCTCTACGGTACTTTACCATTAAGGGGTGCAATTGTCTGTAAACAATTCTGCAATACATTAGAATGTACTAGGATCACTAAGATGGCAGATTAGATCCCCAGCTGCCATGATTACTGGTTGACACCTCAAGATTGCTTTGTGCCTAAATGCTGTGTCCACATGAACTATGGCATCAAAGTAATTAAACTTTCCAGATCAAAGGTATCTCTGGTTCAAGGCAATAAGAGCAGATGCCCATGTGACTTACCAATTCTAACTAACATCCAGTTTATAAAGGTATTACACTATGTTTATTGAACACTTTACACAATATTTAACAGAACATTAAAACCAATCGGTAAAATGAATAACAATGAGTATCTAATTACCGTACAACCATCAAAGGGATGGAATATATTAAGCAGCAAGTGTTAACATCTTCACAGCCATTTTGTGATTTATAAAGAATTGGGTGGAAGGATTTTTAAAATGTCAGGGCTTTTGGAGTATTAAAATGTCCCATTTTTCTGTGGTTTTGTCTTTTGGAGTATTACCTGTAACCACTGGTTAGTACTTACTAACAGTGGTCCAAGACAGGACAGCTAGTGAAATGGTGATAGGATTATGTACCCTTACGGCTCATTGATACTCTTGGGGAGTAAAGCCCTTTCCACCGTTGAAAGTGCCCACAATAGGCAAAAAAGGATAAAGCTAGACCTTGATGCAATAGCAAATGATGGCCTGGTTTGTTTAATCATATTTTCTACTTCATTATATGGATAGCTGGGTGCATATCTGTTACCTACCTGGCAATGAAAATGCAATAGGTTCACTGCAGAATAGAGGCAAGTTGGCAAAGACAGTGACGCTCTGGGCAATGTTCTGCTGGAAAGCATCGGCCATAGTATTTGTATGATTGCTACCTTGACATGTACCACTTACCTAAGCAGAGTTGCAAAGTACACCCCTTTATATCAATATTATACGTTTCAGCAGGATAATATGCCATGTCACACTTTAATAATGGTTCAGTAATGGTTTAGGTAAAATAAAAAATAGTTCAAGGCATTGCCTCCAAATTCCACAGATATCCACAGGACACTTTCAAAGGTCTTGTAGTGTCCAGGTCATGATGGGTCACAGCTGTTTTATTTGCATGATTGTTACCTACACAACATTATGCTGGTACCAATTTAGATACCTATGTAGGTAAATATTTACCATATTATATAATCATATATAAAATAGTTTTGAATTAATCTTAATTGCAGAAAAAAACAAATGGATTGCCAATATTTATTTATACATCCATTGCAAAAATATTGAGGTATGATTATCTATATATTAGTACAAATTGGGTTTCTTTTTAATGGTTGGCTTACAGTTGCAGTCCAAAGGCGTACACTGATCTACATGTTGCTCGGTGTGTTCCTTTGGCCAGTTGTTTGCTCAGTGTTTGGAAATAGGGCATTTTACGGCAAGTGTAACCTCAACCTAATAGAATATAAATGTTAATCAATGTAATAAATGTGAGTGTGGTCCATATCTTTTTACTGTAATTTAGAAAAAATTTTATCATTTTAAAAGTGTACAATGCTTAAAATATATCTTTTTGCATGAATTCAATGACAAATTATTCTGAAGCGCATTTATCATGGCAAGAATTTTTATAACCTAATGGACTGAGTCAGACAATAGCATGTTGTCAAAACACTGACATCCTATTTTTAAGTCCTGAAAAGCATCCTATCTACTGCCAAAACTGTGTTTATTAAGTTCTTTGAACATTTAAAAATTGGAAATGGCATAATATATATATAATAAAATATATATATATTATATATATATATATATATATATATATATATAAATATATATATATATAATATATATATAGCACAAACAGACATCAGAATCAAAACTGAGATAGAAATTTTTATATGGAAAAAACTTTACAGAGTTATAGATATTATATATATAATATATATATATATATAAATATATATATAATATATATATATATGTGTGTGTGTGTGTGTAAACACATATGTTATTTTTTTCCATTTAAAATTTCTATCTCAGTTTTGTGTCTGATTTCTGTTTGTGCTATTCGGTAAAGCAAACCAATCACAACATTAGGAATGAAATGCTTTGAGGATTTGGTGTACTTTAAGCTGTCTTATGAATTTTGTGCAAAAGAAAAAAAACAAGCTGACTCTTTTGTTGTTGATATTGGATGTGGTGTGTCATTCAGTATCTGCTGAGCACACACTGAGCCTCAGCTAAAATTGATTTCCTTTTTTTTTTGTTGAGAAATAAAAAAAGCAGCTGGCATTAAAATGAATGGCCTTCTTTCGATTTTCCTTTTCCACTGGTGCATTCAGTGAATGTAACAAGCATAATAGGCTGAAGTAAACAGTGTCAGCTTCTGTTAAATCAAGAGGTCTTTTAAAACCAGCAGACAGTATCTGAAGACCTGCAAATTGTGTCAGATAGTGAAAATTAGTTTGTTTTCTAACAAGTGTTTTGACAGTATTGTGAAGAAGCAGAATAAAAAATGCTTTGCTAATTATCATTTCTTCTGCATACACTATTATGGTTTTGTTTCATTAATGAGCAAAAATAGCAGCCTCAGTGAAACTTGTCCTAGAAAATAATCATTAAGAAAATTAGCTGTATAGCCATGGATAGCTTCTTCTTGGAAATTCATGTGTTTTGAAGGTAGAAATGTTAGGGTTGTCAAGATATTCATTTTTATCCTACTGTATGTTTCAGTTAAAAGATACTGTAACATATTTTGCCATTTTTAATAATTATACATACTTTATAATTCAACGTTTTCATATTTTCAGTATATTTAGATAGCAAATATATACTTGATAGATAACACATCACAACATTGTGGCAAAATAGTTACCTTGAAGGGTTATTCTCACCACAAATTGACTATGTAGGCTAAAGTAAACAAAAAATATTACCAAATACATTGCTATTCTCATTTTGCTTCCTTTCAGAGCTAGAACATATTTTTCTCCTTCTTGTGTATACAAACTTCCCTAGGTTACCAACCATCTCTCTTCACTCAATGCTCCAGCTACCCTGGCCGAATTTGGTGAGGCCATTCTCTGATATGTGCTATCGAAAGCATGGGAGCTTGTTTCTGTGTCTGACAAAATTTAACTCTTTAGAGCTCTCCCTTCTCCCCTACTGTTAAACTTTTCTAATAGCAATGTCCCTCTTTTGTTGTGACCTAAGAACAAATAAAATGGTGCACTATAATATTATAATCAAGGAAAACTTTGCTGCATCCACATTACATACATGTATATGACACCTAACTCTAAAAGCCTGAGGTGTTGGAGATAAAAGATTACTCTGCCACATATAAAGACTCTGGCATTATGAATGACATTTGATAGGTGGGTATACCAAAGGTTTTGCATTGTGACTCAGTGACTAAAAATGAACCTCTAAATTTCCTTAAAAGGGTTGTCTCACCACATTGTTTCAGAGCCAAAATCAGCTTTCATTCACGCAACCTGTCTATTCCTGGTCAGGCTGTCCGTGATTCTAAGGCAGTGATTAGCATATCAGCTTTTCATTCAAAGGTCTGCTAATTACTCTGACATGAGAGCAGGAAATGTTTATCTAAAGTCCAGAGAAGCTTCAGCGCTAAAGCAAGCAAAATTAATTTTGCTAGATTAGATGACACTCAAGCTCTCAAGCTGCCTGCAGTTCTGTGTGTTGACCTGTATGATGATGTCATCACTGCTATCAGATAAGACAAACAGCAGTGCAGAACAGGTCAATCAGAGCTGATAAAAACTTTTTTTCATCTCCTCAACAAAATAAAAAAAAGCAATTTAATGGCTTCATTTACTGTTCCCTACACGTTAAAAGATATTTGTAGTGAGACAACCCCTTTAAATGTTTAGTTTCTTACCTGAAGTAGTTTAAACTGAGTTTAACCTGTAACACTGAGGCATGGCGTGTTTTAACATCCCTCATATCAGCAGAGATCTAGGTAGTCCTGCGGTAGAATTACATGAAAATGATATGCATGTTCTGTCCTCTCTATGTGTGCGGAGCATAAGTTAACAGGCAGCTAAACTCTTTCCCAGCAAGCATTGACAAGAAGTAATGTCCGTATTTCAACTTTATTGCATGGGATAGTGTAAAACTGTGGAACATACACTTACTGTGATGTAACAGCATGCAAACATGAAGTATACTCAAGACAATGCAGGCATATTTACATGTGCATAAGATACAATGCAGGAGTGTGCAGACATATATATGTGAAGGTATAGGTTACATGTGCTATCCTGTCTGCAGCAAACATCTAAAAAGTTTAACTATAAACTATAAGTTACTTGCATCAAATACAACATTATACAATGTATAGCCCCGAATGGCAGTTTAACCTTACCATCAATGCTAAATGTAGGTCTGGATGGGACAGGATGGTGGAACATGTCTTCCCTGTTCATGCGTCTAGAAAAAATGGCTGCTGTTGAAGACATGATGATGTCAGGAGGTCATGAGGTATAGCTATGGCAGCTTTACTGGATCAAAGTTAACATGATATGTGCTAACTAGTAGTGTGCCCAAACAGCTTTTTAATGGAGCTGTCGCAACTAAAACACAGAAATACAGCATACAAATACAAAGAACAATACAAATACATTAAATCAATAAACCGCTTTAAATGCGGTTAGTAAAAAGGATTAATTAGTGGATACAGACCATGAAGGGTTCAATAAGCCTTATGTATAGATGAGTAGGTTTAAAGATATATTGTAATGCTTGAGTTAGCATCTAGGTTTGGTGGTGGTGTTGAAAGTTTTAGAGTTATGTATTGCTGTAATGGATGGGTATTATTCTAAGGTTAAGATTTTTGTTGCGTTTCTACTTCATGTGCGGCACATATAAACATCGCCAATCCAGGATATACGTCACGCTTGAGGAAGGGGGCGGGGTTACCCTGAAACATTGCGTGTGTGAATAACAATATGGAAGCAGCAGCCAGCTGTATGTACGCTCTCCCTCAATGAAGACCCAATGATTGGGATATGCTGGCGAATCCGCCGACGCTTCAAAGATTTAGAGACTGAGCATTTCAGATCCCAGGTAACATGTAATTAATGCTTATGTGGAGATAGTGCAATAATGCCGATTTTTTTTTATAATAATATTTTTACGCTTAAAAGCATTAAAGTGATATTGAATGAGAAATTATCCGTGATTTTTGAATACGGCATACTCACTTGTTGACGTTTTTTATTTGGTCACTGCATGTTTGCAATATTTAGGAACTATATAGCCTTGTCACAAATGAATGGCAGTATTTTTTGAATACTGTCTATGGGCTATGGGCAACAAGGAAAGTCTTAGACCTAGACCCTTTTCATACATGTCCCCCAAAGTGTGCATTTTTCATTTCTGGGGAAGAAGTGGGGGTTTTGAGACAATAGAAACAGGCATAACGGCTTTGTATGCCACTGTGCGTATATTGATATACGGTTTATTTACCTACAATTTTATCTTGCACAATTCATCAAACTCTGCTTTGGAGTCACATAGGGTCAGAAATAGGGATGAGCGATTATAATCGACAAAGTTGAAATCGGCACAATTTTTAGGCTGATCGGAAATTTCCTATCACACGATATTTTAGGTGACAATCTGACAGATAATTTATTATTATCCCGCCATTTTCAGTGCTTCCTGTAATTTTGGCGGCCAGCATATCACCTTAGAGCATAGAGCAGGGTGAGCTGGGTATGCGACGTCATGACTGTAATGTGTATGGTTGTCATTGGCTGGAGAAATCACATGACCTCATTTTGCATAGAACAGTGTTTCCTGTTAGCATCAGTCTTTCAGTGTCTAACATTAGAAAAAAATGTGTGCTGCGTGTCTCTCAATACAGCTCAGCTGAGAGACACAGTTCTACTCTTTATTCATACAGACAACTATGCTTTTAGCTGTGAACATTAGAATATAGGTAGATTAGAGAATTTCAGCTCTTATTTAGTTAAACACAGACTTTTAAAGAAGCGTCTAGCGCTGTCCAGCCACAGGGGGGGGGGGGGGTGAAGAGGAGGATTTGGAGGGGGGGGCCAGAGGGACAGACACAGACATGCTTTGGAAAGGGGGGTATATATTGTGCAGCCCAGACTCTGCTTTGAACCTGCATTGAAATGGAATTTTTTTTACCACTTTTTGGCCAGCACACCTCGCACCTGAGGTGAAATTGCATCTTTTATTTTGTGCCTCCCAGTTTTTTTCAAATAGCCACATTGTACTTAAATTTGGATACTGAAATTTTCTAGTAACTGTTGGTGTATTTCATTGGTGCAAAAAACACCTTTTGTTATCCGTATAACTTTTAAATAGCTGTATTGCACTTTGGTGCGCCCCAGTTTTGATCAAAGAGCCAACTTGTACTTAAATTTGGATACAGAAATTTTCTAGTAACTGTTGGTGTATTTCATTGGTGCAAAAACCACCTTTTGTTATCCGTATAACTTTTAAATAGCTGTATTGCACTTTGGTGTGCCACAGTTTTTTTTCAAATAGCCACCTTGTACTTAAATTTGGATACAGAAATTTTCTAGTAACTGTTGGTGTATTTAATTGGTGCAAAAACCACCTTTTGTTATCTGTATTACTTTTAAATAGCTGTATTGCACTTTGGTGCGCCCCAGTTTTGTTCAAAGAGCCACCTTGTTCTTAAATTTGGATACAGAAATTTTGTAGTAACTGTTGGTATATTTCATTGGTGCAAAAACCACCTTTTGTTATCCGTATAACTTTTAAATAGCTTTATTGCACTTTGGTGCGCCTCACTTTTGTTCAAAGAGCCACCTTGTACTTAAATTTGGATACTGAAATTTTCTAGTAACTGTTGGTGTATTTAATTAGTGCAAAAACCCCCTTTTGTTATCCGTATAACTTTGAAATAGCTGTATTGCACTTTGGTGTGCCCAAGTTTTTTTCAAATAGCCACCTTGTACTTAAATTTGGATACAGACATTTTGTAGTAACTGTTGGTGTATTTCATTGGTGCAAAAACCACCATTTGTTATCTGCATAACTTTTAAATAGCTGTATTGCACGTGGTGGGGCCCCAGTTTTTTTCAAATAGCCACGTTGTACGACAATTTTGATAGAAAAATTTTCTAGTAACTGTTCTCATTTGTCATTGCTGCAAAAAACGCAATTTCTCATACATGTAACTTTTGAATAGTTTTATTGCGCTCGGTGAATCTCAGTTTGGTGCAGATAGCGCACTTGTATGATAGTTTGTTGAAAACTATCAATTCCTAGTCCTACTGGGCAGTTGTAAATCCCTGGGACTGAAGGAAGAACACTGTTGATTTTGTCTTACGTTCTTCCACCAGACCACATTTCACAGGTATTCGATAGAAACAATTCTGTTTCTAATCCTAGTTGGCTGTTGGAAATTAGAGGGATTTAAGAATAGCTGTGATTTGCCGTCTTTCAATAAGAGACTGTCAAAAACTCTTCCATACCTTTTTAAATTTTTATCTTTCTGAACATGGAGCGAAATGCAGGTGGTAAGCGAGCAAAGAGGGGTGTAGGACATGGAGGTAGAGGTACAAGAGAAGGTGCTCCTTCCAGTGCTGGTGATAACACGCAAGCCATCGGATCTTCGGTTGCAGGACCATCAGGCCTGTCATCACTGGGTCGGTGCACTGTGAATCTCAGTAACGAACAGCGTCGCCAATCTGTTCTTCAGTGGTTAATGCAACCTGCATCCAGGAGTCTTACCTCCTTATCCTCCCAGTCACAGCAACAAATGTCAATGTCCAGTTCAACTAAAATGGTGGTTCAAAGACTCCTTTTTCCATCACTTTTTAATCTGTGGGTCATGCAAGTTTGAGGGTCGTGCTGTGCTACAGGACAGGTATAGTCAATGTCCAGTTCAACTAAAATGGTGGTTCAAAGACTTCTTTTTCTGGCACTTTTTAATCTGTGGGTCATGCAGGTTTGAGGGTTATGCTGTGGTACAGGACAGGTATAGTCAATGTCCAGTTCAACTAAAATGGTGGTTCAAAGACTCCTTTTCCCGGACTTTTCGATACCTGTGGGTCAGACAGATTTAATGGTCATGCTGCGGTCTAGGACAGGTATAGTCATTGTCCAGTTCAACTAAAATGGTGGTTCAAAGACTCCTTTTTCCGGCACTTTTTAATCTGTGGGTCAAACATGTTTAAGGGTCATGCTGCATTCCAGGACAGGGATAGTCAATGTCCAGTTCAAGTAAAATGATGGTTCAAATAATTCTGCTTTCTGGCACTTTTTAATTTGTGGGTCATACAGGTTTAAGGGTTATGCTGTGGTACAAGACAGGGATAGTGAATAGTCTGTGACTTTTTTCTGTGACTTTTATAACCTAAATGTCTTGCCTAAAATGTAGCACGTATCCAGTTTACTGTTGTGGGTGTTAATTCGAGCTTCTCCACCCCTGTTTGGTTGTAAGAATGAAGGTGTTGTTCCTCTCCCATAGACTTTAATGGTCATCGGCGATAATCTGTTATCGACTATCGGATATCGTCATAATAATTGCCGATAACGACTATCGAATCGATAACGATAGTTGACACAATCGCTTATCACTAGTCAGAAAAACAGAATTAACAGCTGTACCACAGTATGTACCATAGTATATTAAATTAATTATTTAATAAAACAAATATTGTTAATTTAATAAATCCAAGATTTTTTTTATTTACAGAAAGTCCAAGTTTCTTATAGAATTCTTAAATTATTACATAAGATTAATGTTTATATATCTGTTACAAAATGTATATGTAGCAATAAAACTGTAAAGCAAAGTATGTAATTACCTGGTTCATGTTTCATCCAGTGTGCTGGCCAATCACAAGTCTTCTACTTTTATACGCAATGGAAGTGGTATAGTGGCCACAAACTAAATATGCCAGTCATACTCACATATTTTATAGGCAAGATCCTTTTTTGAAAATCCAAAAACGACAAGCAGAAATTGAGCAATATTATTGCTCAAGAATTTACATCCATAGTTAAATCTAAGTATGCCAACAAAGGTGCAAAAATAGTAAAACTTAACTTTTACGTTCCGTTTACAATATTTACAGGGCGGAATGAGGCCAGGAAGGGGTAGTATATAGAAAATACCTACTGTTCCTACGATAACATAACCAGTACCTTCACATTGATGGATAGCTTTTTAAATATCCATGTGATGGAGGGTGGAGCCCCTATGCTGTAAAATGGCTTTGATATCTCAGTTGCACTGACTTTGGCAATTAATTAATTAAATGGCCTTTATTGAAGTAGTCGCCAATACTGGATTCTAATGATGGGTAACAACTACTACTAAAAGACAACCCACACAGCGCCTCTGTGCTCTTCTCCTTACTCGTACCGGCCGTCTTGTAAGCATACCTTACTTTGCTCTGATTCTCGCCTACCCTAGGCTGCAGATGTCACTTGATAAAGGCACATCAACCGAAATGTCGTGACAAAAGTCTGCATGCCACCAACTGCACGATCTACCTATCTAGAACAGATGAATCTATTTTGAAAACTGTTTTACTTACCATAAATAATACTTATATAAGGAGATTTTGTATTATGACTTTCTATCACATTTTTATACCTTATTTTTGAGTGCTGTGGATTACCTATTGTCCACTGGTGGGCTCCAAGAATCAACTACATTAATGGACCATTTGCACCCCAATCTGACACTGCCTGCAAAAACCTTCAGTAGAGGTAATTGGAATTTTAACCCTTTAAAGCCGGAGCTAGTTTTAGCCCCATTTATGAAATCTGACATGTCACTTTATGTAAGAATAATTTTTTGACACTTTAACCTATATATGTGATTCAGAGATTGTTTTCTTGTGAAACATTGTGCTTTAAGTTAGTAAGAAATTTTGGTCCAAAAATTCCTTGTTTATTTGTGAAAATATCAAAGTATTTTGAAAAATTTGAAAAATGTACCATTTTCAAACGTCAAAGACAGTTATTCCACTCAAAATAGTTTATAACTATCATCTACCATATGTCTACTGTAGATTTTCATCATATTTTAATTTTTTTATGACATTAAGGGGCTTAGAAATTTAGAAGTAATTTTCCCATTTTCAAGAAAATTTACAAAATACATGTTTTAGGGACCAATCCAGCTCTGAAGTGGCTTTGATTGGCCTATATGTTAGATACTCCCATAAATCATCTAAAAAACAACACCCCTTAAAGTATTCAAAACAGCATTTAGGAAGTTTATTAACCCATTAGGTGTTTCACAGGAAATAAAGCAAAGTGGAGGGGAAATTTCAAAATTCCACTTTTTTTTGCAGATTTTCAATTTTTAGCCATTATTCACAAGGAAACGGTAGATGTGACCAGGGAAATGCAACTTAATATTGATTCCTCAGATTCTGTCGTCTTCAGAGATATCCTATTTGTGGCCCTAGTGTGCTATTTGGCTCAACCACAAGCCTCAGAGTAGAAGGAGCATCCACCAGACTCTGGGGTCTCTTTTTCATTAGGATTTCATTTAGGTGCCATTTCAGGTTTGCGGACACCCTAAGGTGCTAAAACTTGATAAACACCTCTAAAAAGACCCCATATTGGAAACTACACCCCTTAGGGAATATATCCAGGGGTGCAGGGAGTAAATTGACCCCACATGTGTTTCACATTTTTTTTAGCATTAGACTGTGAAAATGAAGAAATGATTTTTTCCAACAAACTGCACTTTTAGCTGGAAAAAAAGCAACCCAAATTTTGTTACGCAATTTCTTCCAAGTACGGCAATACCCCCCATGTGGGTGTAAATTGCTCTTTGGGCGCATGACAGGGCATACAAGGGAGGGAGCGCTATTTGCCTTTTGGAACACAGATTTTGGTGGGAGCCATGTTGCGTTTGCAAAGCCCCCAACTTATCAGAACAGGTGAAACCTTCCATAAGTCACTCCATTTTGGATTCAACACTCCCCAAGGATCTCATCTAGGGGTGTATTGTGCATTTTGGGCACACAGGTGGTCCATAGTTTTTTTTAGCGTTTGGCCATGAAAATGGGGGGGAAAAATGCAGTTCCGTCATTGTTTTTTGGGTTTCAATTTTACAGCGTTCGCCATGCAGTGTAAATTACATGATAACTTTACTATGGGGGGTACAATTGCAATGATATACATTTTATATAGTTTATGTTTTATTACTTTTACACAATAGAAATATGTCGATAGAAAAATGCGTTTTTATGTTGTCCTATCTGACAGCCAAAACTTTTTTTATTTTGCTGTCTGTGTTAGCTGTAGGGGCTTGTTTTTTGTGGGATGAGTTGGGTTTTTATTGGTCACCATTATGGGTTGCAATGATTTCTTTTGAACAAATTGTTATTAAGGTTTGGTGAGGAGTTTTGGACAAAATACAGAAAATCCGGTAGTGTTTTTTTTTTTTTTTTTTTTTTTTTTTTACAAGGTCACCGGTGGAAAATGACTTAAAGCTTTACTAAGCGGGTTGATAGATTACAGCATCCCAATTTCATTTTTTTTATTTTTTTACTTTTTTTTTAAATAAAAAAACACATTTAGTATCCCATCGTTGGGCAAAATTTTTTTATTTTTCTGTTCGGAGTTTGGAGGGGATTGTTTTTTGTGGTAGTTATGTTTTTATTGGTATAATTTTGGGGGAACAAAAACTTTTTGATTGCTTTTAATTCTGTTTTTTGAGGGGAGGATGAAAAAAATACTGAAACCCCTGTGGTTTTTTATTTTTATTTTTAAAATGCTCACCGTCTATCCGACAAGTTTTTTTTATTCTGTGGGTTATACGTTTAAGTGATACCAATTTTATCCCAGTTTTTTTTTTTGAAGCCTTTAAAAAAAAAAAGTGTTTTATTGGTAAAACAATATTTATGCACACTTTCTTTGATAGCCAAACTTTTTTATTTTTCTGTAACAAGTTGGGGTAAGGGACATTTTTGGGGGGATAACCATTTTTTAATTTGGTACCAGTTTTTGACCCTTTTTTTATTTCTTTTTTGTGCTCGGGATAAACGAAAATTGAATTCTTTGATTTTTTTTTTTTTTTTTTTTTTAAGGGCTTTCCCAACCTCCGGGTTAATCCAAAAAGTTTTAGGGGGATCGTTACCACGCATGTTTACAAAAAATGTGTATTTATTTATTTTTTATTTTTTTTTGGGGACAATTTGGGCGTTTGAAAGGGGGAAAGGGAAAGTGCCCTGTTTTTTTTTTTTTTCGGTTTGTGTTTCACTTTTGTTTTTAAATTTTTTTCACTTTTTTTTTTTTTTTTCCCCAAGGGGAATTGTATTGAGAGCTTTTAATCTCTCATACAATAGGGGATCATACACAGCTGGGGTTTTGTACTGGTTCCATGGCACTTTTAAACACCATGGCTGCAACCCACAAATGCATTGCTGGGGATGGTGAGCACAGACGGGCCCGGAATGACTTTCACTTCCTGGACCACTGGTAGGAGATTGTGCGGCACTGCGGGGCTTAGAAGGGAGCAAGCTCCCTTCCCTGCCTGCAACTTAGCTTTCCCCGATCTTAAATTAGATCGTCGCAGCAAGGGGTTAAAAAACCCCCGGGCGAGCCCCTCCCCGGGCCCGGGGGGATGGGCATGAAGCCGCGGAATTTAGCTGGTCCCATGTCCGGATCGTGCGGGTGCTTGTAAGCCCCATTTCGCCAAAACAAACCCAACGTCAATTTTTGGGAAAGTTTTTTTCCGCTAAGACGAAGGGTATGTCCAATGTCAGGAAGGGGTTAACAATAATAAGAATAAATATGATGCAATATACAGGGGGGGGGGGAATAA
Organism: Phyllomedusa bahiana; assembly: GCA_025379985.1. Taxonomy (NCBI): domain Eukaryota; kingdom Metazoa; phylum Chordata; class Amphibia; order Anura; family Hylidae; genus Phyllomedusa; species Phyllomedusa bahiana. The sequence continues at coordinate 8,249 of JAODAL010011871.1, read as the reverse complement.
ATATTTGATACACTAGCGGTTTTGCAAGTTTTCTCATATATTTGCATTTTATTGCATAAAAAAATATTTGATACAATAAAAAACAGAATTTAATTTTGGTACAAAAACCCCTTTTTTTTTCCATTACAGAAGTCAGCATTTCCTGATTCTTGACCAAGTTTTCCACACTGTAGCAGGGATTAGGGCCCCTCCCCCAACAAAAATTTTGATTGATTCAGGTCTTTAAGCGGGCTAGCCCCAAACCCAAAACCCAAACCTTGAAATGTTTCTTACGGCTGTGTGTTTTGGGACATTGTCGTGCTAGAAGACCCAACCATGATCAATCTTCAATACTATTACTGTGGAAAGTAGGTTGTTGGCAAAAATATTGAAATACATGACCTTATCCATCCTCCTGCAATACAGTGCAGTTGTCCTGTCCCCTTTGCAGAAAAGCACCCCCAAAGTATGATGTCTCCACCCCCATTTTTTCATGGGTTTGGGGCATTTTTCTTGGGATTTACTCATCCCCTTCTTTTTCTTTCAAATCACGAATGGGGTTGATACAAAAAAATTTATTTGAATTTATCTGAAACCCAATATTCTCCCAGCCCCCTCTGGTCATCCCGATTGTCATTGGCAAAATTAAACACACGAAATTAAGTGTGTGGGGGAAGGTTTTTCTTTTATACAGGTAACAAGTTTTTAAACAGGTGCATTTTAATAAAATTTTTAATGAGGCAGAATAGGGATTGCTTTTTAAAGAAAAAACCTAACAGGTCAAAACATACCCAAATTCTTTGGAGGGTTTGGGAGAGGGAATGATCAAACACTTTTTTCATGCAAAAAAAATGAAAATTGTATTTTTTAAAAAAATCATAGAATTTTAAATTTTTCTGTAATTTTTTTTTAGACTCAAAGTTGCAGTGTAGGTGGGAAAACTTGCAAAATTGCCAGTATATCAAATACTTATTTTCCCCAATTTGGGAAACAAAACTAGATGGCCCCAGGGTGGTCTTTTTTCCTGTCCCAATCAACTCCCTGGTGGGCCCCCAAAAATCTTTTCCACTTTTTTGGGCCCCCTTTAAAATTCTACTCCACTGGTGGGCCCCCAAGAATTTCCCTTCCATTGGTGGGCCCCCCTTTGCACAACCCCAAAAGGGGGGCCCCCAAAAAAAACTCCACTTTTGGGGCCCCCCTTGATTACCCATGGGGGGCACCCAAGAATTTCTCCACTGGTAGGCCCCTAGAAATCAACTCCAGGGGGCCCCAAATATAAACTATTTTGGGTGGGCCCCGTGAATTTGCTCGACCCTGGGGGTTTTCTGGGGACCCCATCCAACACCACTTGAAAAAAACCTTCAAAAAGATCTAAACTGGAATTTTAACAACAAGAAAATAGTTACATGTTTAACGGAGGCAGGTATTCATTCAAAGAAAAGAATAAATATTAAATAATATAGAAGCAGACTAGATGGTCCGTGTGGTCTTCTGTCATCAATCATATATGTTTCAGTCTTGTATGATTCTGTCACTATTAATAGTATAAACATACAGTTATGGGAAACATAAAGTACATCCTCTTTAAATTTTATGGTTTTATATGCCAGGACACAATAAAAAAAAAAATCTGGTCCTTGCCTTTTAACATTAGTTAAATTTAGCCTCAGATGAACCCCAAACCAAACAAATTCAAATTTTTTATAAATTTTTTGACAAAAAAACATAAGTGAAAAACAACGTACACTACATCAATCAGGGTGTAGAATAAACTTTAGCAGCAATAATCTAAAGTAATAGTTTTCTTTACCATTCTTTTACATATTTCTGGAGGAATTTTGGCCCATTTTTCTTAGTAATGTTTGTTATGGGTTTGCCTGCGACCCCCACGTCAGGTCGCAGGCACACTAGCACCTCCGCAGCGTCCTCAGCAGCCCTGTTCTCTGACTTCCACTTACCTTGCCACGCTCCAGTTCTCGTCCCAGCACGCGCTCCTGCTGCCGGCTGGGTACACACTGCTACAGGCAAATTTAAAGGGACAGTGCGCCAGTGATTGGTCTCACCGGGCGCTGACCCTATTTAAGCCCTGCCCCTTCCTTAGCACCTTGCCAAATCGATAGTGCACCGAGCCTAGTGAGGAAGCGTTCTATTGTGTCTATTGTGACTTGTTGCCGTTACTGTGTACCGTATCTTTCTGCCTCCGTCCCTCGACCACAAACCTTTGCTGCCTGTCCTGACCTTTCTGCCTGTCCCTGACTATGAGCTTGCTTCATGATTTTGTACCACGCTGCACCAAGGCCGCCGCCACAAGCAAGTCACGTCAGGGGTAGCGACCTGGTAGCAATTCGCCGCAGCAAGTCCATTCCGCTTTGCGGCGGGCTCTTGTGAAAACCGGACCTACTTAGACTCTGCTCCCTAGCGTGACTATTACCATCTCTTGTGGTGGTCCAGAGGATCCACTACCACTGACCGTTACAGTTCGATTCGGCCATGGATCCCGCCAATATACCTTTACCGAGTGTATCTGATCTTACCACCATTGTGGCCCAACAGTAGAAACAGATCACACAGCAAGCGCAGCAGCTTAATCAACTGTCTACGATGGTGCAGCAGCTCCTGTCCACTCAGAAGCAGCAGCTGGCCGCAGTGGCTCCACCCGTGGCAGCTGCTCCGGAGATATCCGCCGGCCCTAAACTCCGGTTTTCCATGCCGACGAAGTCTGACGAGGATCCTAAGGCCTGCAGGGGCTTCATCACCCAGTGCTCCCTCCACGTGGAACTCATGGCTGCACAGTTCCCGTCCGAGAGGTCCAAGGTGGCCTTCATGGTCAGTCTTCTCTCCGGAAAAGCCCTGGCCTGGGCGACTCTACTCTGGGACCGAGGTGACCCAATCACAGCTGATCTTGCGACATTTTTGCAGGAGTTCCACAATGTCTTCGAGGAGCCTGCCCGCGCTTCATCTACCTCATCTTGTGCCGGTGTTTCACTGCCTTCTTCCCAGCCAGCCATGAAAGAGGCAATGCAAGTGGACAGAGCCCACCTTACTCCACAAGAACTTAACCAATGTCGTGAGGAGAACCTATGCCTCTACTGCGGCAGCCCGAACATCTCCTCAGTGGTTGTCCTCTCCGTCCGCAACGTCCGGTAAACGAGCGCACCTAGGCTTCGTGGGAGAGGCGTCCCTAGGTGTGAACAATCTCTCTCCGCGGCTCATGCTGCCAGTTCTGGTCACAACCAATTCCGGGATCTCGTTTCAAGTGGCTGCCTTCCTGGACTCTTGGTCTGCCGGGAATTTTATGGATGCTGCTTTTGTGGCCAAGTTTTGTCTCTCTGTGGTCCACTTAGACCAACCCTTGGTCATCTCGTCCGTTAGTGGTGAACTCTTGAGTGACTCCATCCGCTTCTGGACTGAGCTTTACACAAAGAGAAGATCACATTCTTCGTGCTACCCCGCTCTTCCTCGGCTGTCCTCCTGGGGCTTCCGTGGCTACAGCATCACGCCCCCATGCTTGGCTGGAAGACGTGTGAAGTTTTGCGTTGGGGTCAAGATTGCCAGTCTTGCTGTCTATCGGCACCTCGTTGGGTGCACCCCATTCCTCCACAGTCTCCTCTCAAGCCCTTACCTGGCTTGTCACCACCGTATCAAGACTTTCATGACGTCGTCTCCAAGAAGCAGTTGGAGACTCTTCCTCCCCATCGTCCCTACGATTGCCCTATAGACATGCTGCCCGGGACTAGTCCACCCCGGGGTAGGGTCTACCCGCTCTTGGTACCCGAGACTGTGGCTATGTCGGCCTACATTAAAGAAAACTTACAAAAGGGCTTCATCCGCAAATCTACTTCTCCGGCGGGTGCCGGATTCCTCTTTGTGGAGAAGAAGGATGGTTCCTTATGGCCCTGCATCGACTACCGCGGTCTCAACAAGATCACTATCAAAAACCGGTATCCTTTACCATTGATTACCGAACTCTTCGCTTGTCTATGCGGAGCTAATGTCTTTTCCAAGTTGGATTTGCGGGGGGGAGTATAATCTTGTCCGGATCCGAGAAGGTGACTAGTGGAAGACAGCCTTCAATACTCGTGATGGACACTTCGAGTGTTTAGTGATGCCCTTCTTCCAAGAATTTGTCAATGACATTTTCAGAGATCTCCTGTATGTCTGCGTGGTTGTCTACTTGGATGACATTCTGATGTTTTCGCCTGATCTGGAGACCCACCAGTCGCATGTGCGCCAGGTCCTGAAACACCTGCATGAGAACCATCTCTACGCCAAGCTAGAAAAGTGCCTGTTTCATCAGACCAGCCTCCCATTTCTCGGGTAAATAATCACGGACAAGGGCCTGCAGATGGACCCCACTAAACTGTCCGTCGTCCTGCAGTGGTCACGACCCGTACGCTTCTTGGGCTTCGCCAATTACTACAGGCAGTTCATCCCACACTTCTCGACGTTGGTGGCACCGATTGTGGCTCTCACCAAAAAGCATGCCAATCCGAAACTGTGGCCATCAGCTGCCGAAGAAGCCTTTTCCAAGCTGAAAGCTGTGTTTCTCGGCCTGATACAGAGAAACCCTTCTTCTTAGAAGTAGACGCATCTTCCATGGGGGCTGGGGCAGTCCTCACCCAAAAGGGGCCCAAAGGCAAGACTCAGACCTGTGGGTTCTTTTCCAGAACATTTTTACCTGCGGAAAGGAACTATACCATCGGGGATCGGAAGCTTCTGGCCATAAAGCTCGCTATGGAAGAATGGCGCCACCTCCTGGAGGGTGTTCGATTTCCCGTGAATATCTTCACTGAGCACAAAAATCTCCTCTACCTCCAAACAGCGCAACGTCTAAACCCACGCCCGCTTAGCAAGGTGGTCTCTGTTCTACGCCTGGTTCAATTACATTATCCATTTCCGACCAGCAGAGAAGAACGTCAAGGCCGACGCCATTTCCCATGCCTAATACGTCAGTGGAGAAGAGGAGGCCGCTCCTTGGCACATCGTACCTCCAGAATGTCTGGTATCCGCGGCTCCTATAAACCTTCAACGTGTACCCCCAGGTAAGATATATGTGCGCCCTGCGCTCCGGTTAAGGGTACTGAAATGGGGTCACTGCTCTCGCATAGCTGGAAACCTTGGGGTACGGAGGTCTTGTTCCTTTATTTCCCGGTTTTACTGGTGGCCGGACGTAGCAAAAGATGTGAAGGAGTTTGTGGAGGCCTGTATCACCTGTGCCTGCAACAAGTCACCTCGTCTCAGACCCGCGGGGTTACTCCAGCCTCTGCCGGTACCTAGCAGTCCTTGGGGCCATATTGCTATGGACTTCATCACCGACCTACCGCCCTCTGATGGAAATACGGTTATCTGGGTGGTCACTGACCGTTTTTCCAAAATGGCACACTTTGTTCCCTTGCCTGGTCTCCCTTCTGCTCCTCGACTCGCCAATCTCTTTTTTAAGCATATCTTACAGCTGCATGGACTTCCCCTACATATTGTTTCGGATCGGGGAGTTCAATTTGTCTCGAGATTTTGGGGAGGCCTCTGTTCTCTACTACAAGTGGAACTGGATTTCTCTTCCGCGTACCCCCCGCAATCGAATGGGCAAGTGGAAAGAGTGAACCAAGTCTTGGGTACCTATCTCCGCCACTTCGTATCCGCAAGACAAGATGATTAGTCCAGTCTGTTGCCATGGGCGGAGTTTGCATATAATTCTCTGGACACTGATTCCGCTGGGACATCCTCCTTCTTCATTGTCTTCGGTCAGCACCCCCGTCCACCCCTTCCGCTGCCCTCTGCCTCCTCCGATGTCTCTGCTATGGACAACCTAGTCCGGGACCTATCGGCCATTTGGAAGGAGACGCGCCAATCTCTGCTTCAGGCCTCTGCTTGTATGAAAGTTCAAGCAGACAAAAAGAGAAGATCCCCTCCGTCCTTTGTTCCGGGAGATAGAGTATGGCTGTCCGTTAGATATGTCTGCTTTAAAATCCCTATCTACAAGCTGGGTCCCCGTTTTTTAGGTCCCTTTGAAGTCCTGAGGCGCATCAATCCGGTGGCCTACAAGCTCCGGCTCCCTCCAACAATGCGCATCCCAAACTCCTTCCACATCTCCCTGCTGAAACCGGTCATCCATAACCGGTTCTCTCGGTTGGTGTTTCCCCCATCTCCCGTAGCTGAATCCACCAATGTTTTTACCGTCAAAGAAATTTTGGCCATGAAGACGGTTAGGGGGAGATTATTTTTTTTGGTCGACTGGAAGGGGTTTGGGCCGGAGGAAAGTTCGTGGGAGCTGGAGGAGAACATCCTGGATTGGGGTCTCTTGTCTAAGATTATGCGGGCCAGAAAGAGGGGGAGGCCAAAGGGAGGGTACTGTTACGGGTGTCCCTGCGACCCCCGCGTCGGGTTGCAGGCACACTCGCACCTCCGCAGCATCCTCAGCTGTAGCCGGCGCTCTGACTTCCACTTACCTCGCCATGCTCCTGTTCTTGTCCTGGCGTGTGCACCTGCTGCCGGCCGGGTGCGCGCTCGCCCCTTAGGGCGCGCGCGCCTTACTACAGGCAAATTTAAAGGGACAGCGTGCCGGTGATTGGTCTCACCAGGCACTGACCCTATTTAAGCCCTGCCCCTTCCTTAGCACCTTGCCGAATCGATAGTGCCCCGAGCCTAGATAGGAAGCGTTCTATTATGTCCTGTTGCCATTACTGTGTACTATATCTTTCTGCCTCCGTTTTTTGACCACGAACCTTTGCCGCCTGTCCTGACCTTTATTCCTGTCCCCGACTATGAGCTTGCTTCACGGTTTTGTACCACACTGCACCAAGGCCGCCTCCACAAGCAAGTCACGTCAGGGGTAGCGATCTGGTAGCAATCCGCCGCAGCAAGTCCATCCCGTGAAAACCGGACCTACTTAGACTCCGCTCCCTGGCGTGGCTATTACTATCGCTTGTGGTGGTCCAGAGGATCCACTACCACTGACCATTACAATGTTTCAGTTGCGGTATGTGGATATTCTCTCTTGGGGGATGTGCCAGCGTATACCGGCGTGTATTGTGCACGCCGCTACACCCTCGCAGCTTCAGAAATACGTGCTGACCAGTGTGTCCCTCTGAAGCTTTCACTGGCATTCATTCTCCCCAGTGCATAATCGCCAGAGAGAATTGACATATCAGTTCTTTCCCCGGGCACGTATTGTGCACTGGGGGAAAGAACAGGTAATCATAGCTCTCAATGAGAGCTATGAATTACTGTTATGTCAGCCCGTACATCGGGCATATTGAAGTGCATTTACGCGCCGAAGTACGGACCGACATTACGGCATGTTAAAATACCCTAAGGGTAATGTGTAATTATCAGAAAATGACATCTTGTTTAACTTATGTTTTTATGTTGAACACATTTTTAAACATTTCTGGTTGTTTTTTTTTTTTTTTTTGTTTTTATTATTATTATCAATATTTTTTTTTCTTTCTGAAATCAAGCAGTTACCTTATTGGCCCTTAAACATAACAATAGTCTGCCACAATGCTTTTTAGAAATTTTTCAGCATTCCACTTTTCAACAGGGGGTTACACTGGAAGGTGACATTACTTTGTGTAGATAATATCGGATCCAACATTCACAATAAGAGATGGTCACATCTACTCCTCTCCACCACCCTGCACACTGACTTCCTCCCAGGTCAAAGAGCCTTAAAAGCTCTCCAAAAGAAGTCAATGGGTCTGCTCATATTCACAGACTAATATGTCCATAAGCTGCTGTATTGTATCTCTCTAAATGCTGTTAAAAGCAACCTAGGCAAGATGGCTTCCCCCATAATCTTATACAGACAACAAAGTAAAAAAATCTACAATAGGGAAATAAATATGGCTCAGAAAAAAAATGGATTCTCTTTATCTGGTTTTAATTAGTAATAAAAATAATTTGTTATAGATTCCCATTAAGGTCCTACTGCAGCATTTTTGATTTAGGTGAGGCTTGGACTTTTGAACACTTGAACATCTTAATTATTTTCTTTTTCAGCCATTCTGTTATAGATTTGCTCGTATGTTGGTATGTGATTTTATTCCCTTGCTTCTCAGTTTTTGAACCTTTCTGGTACTAGGTTCATTGTTCCTAAAGTGTTTTTTGCTTAGATACAATTTTGCAAGGTTAAGCCATGCTGCCATGTTCTTCTTAAAAAGAAGAAAGTTTCTTCTGGCAAATCTTCCAAATAAGCAATAATTGTTCAGCCTTTTAACAGTGTAATTGTACAGTCATAAACATTAATTTTTAATATGCTGAGATCTAGAGTT